>CBVK0100421395.1:0-12595 GCA_900067695.1 Picea abies
GGGGGGGGGGCTGAAAGACCGTTGATCTAGTTGAGGAGGCCAAAGTCCCGAAGTGGGAGAAAAATGATCAATTGAGGAGGACGTGTGGTAGACGATCTGTCGTTTTGGAGAAATCTCTCCGGAAGAAATGAGAGCTTGAGAACTGAAACTCCTGAAGGTAGGACTCACGGAGGAAATCATAGCCACACATATGTAGGGATGTGTGTCAACAGATCTTCCACTCCGGAATATAGCTACTGAGGAGGAAGTGACAGTTTGAGAGTTGAAACTCCCGAAGGCTGGAGAGTCGAGACCAATTGTAACTGTTGATTTGGAAGGGAGCTAGGTGTCGACATATCGGGGAGGTCTGGGAAGGCATGTGAAAGACAGGAAAAGAGGATAGATAGCATCTGTTTATCATGGATCATCTCTGAAAGAAAGAGATCAGCGTCCGTGAAGAAATGTGGGGCCAGAACATGCTCGGGTCTTAATTTTCCCTGAGCAAGCCGTAATTGAAACCACGGTATCACCATAGACATACGTGGCGCATTGTACTGAATTGCGGGATGAAAAGAGGGTTGGTTTAAAACCACCCTTGGGTGCACCCGTAATTACATACTTTCCAAGACCTCATATCCCAGGGCCATATGAAGGAGGGGGGTTAACGAAAAGGGAACTAGCGCCTGAAATTCAATATTCCGTCAGCACGTAGACATAGGTTGTGGATACCCTTAGACCTACACCAGGTAGTCAAAAGGTTCTGTGTTTAATTACAGAACGAGACCATCAAGGTCTCAGAGAGTCATTTGTCTTCAAAATCAGAGATCCTTGACCGGGAGGTCGGACTGGTTCCCGACTTTTTAAATTACAAACCATGAATAGGGAATCTGTCCTTTAATAAAAGCAAAATTTTTTATGCCCCATCGTGGGCGTGTTACACTACATCTATCTGAGACTTGACCATATTGACACATAGATGGCCACCTTTATGTGTTGAGGGGTTTTGAATCCATCTCGACGCATTTCTAGTGTTGGTGGATATTATTACCAATCTCACCATAGACAAAACTTGGTGGCAAAGGCATGTCAGGATCCCCTCTGTAGTCGATCCCTCCATAAGGATAGTCATCAATGGCTATGACCTATCGACACCACTAGAAAAATAACTCATCATGGTCACCAATTTTGTTACGAGGAAAATCTTTCTATGGCTAGGGGTAAACCACAATAGACGAAAAAACACCTAGAAATCAACTCTAAACTCAAGTATCCTATGTAAATAAAATTCTAACAAGACAAGGCGAAGATCCTACCTTGTCTGAACATTCGAAGAACACCATCGTTGAGCACATGACCCAAAGCTTTATACCTGTGACTTGTCCTCAACAACCAAGATATGTAAGAATATGGTGATAATATATAATGTTAGCATATAAATTAGCATAATACATTAACATACATGAAAAATACACCCATGGAATAGTAATTCAAATATTTTCAAGATATCAATTGGACGAGAAAAGAGTATTTCTATTAAAACAGTTAGCAGAAGTACATAGGTGAAAAACTTCTATAATGGCACATATTAGAACCGAGAAACTAAGTCCCTCCAACTAGGCCTCCACCACTTCAATCCTCCACAAAGGCAAGATCATATATATCAGTCATTGAGGTTCTCCATCACAAAGAAGGAAGAGCTTGGGGGCTGAACAAAATAAGTTCATACTTTGAAGGAAAAAAGTATGCAGACAGAATATGAAGTGAAATTTCTCTAGAGTGTCTTTGCTCTCAAAGTTGAATTGTCAAATTGTCTTCAAGGCTTGTATATGGCTCAATTTATATCCTTCAAATGAAACTAAAGACCGAGTCAGAGCATTTCTAGTATCTGGAAGGTAAGGGATCATGGATCTCGTGACATGGCATGGAAACCCGACATAATTTTTAATGTTTAAGCATCAAACCCGATGTACACGGGCTGTAAAGGAGAAACCTGCATATACGCTTGTTGTATAGCTGATAGGGCACATATATGTGTAAAAATGTGCAATTTTGGCTATGTAATGAACAAAAAGGGGAACTTCAAGTCTACACAGGGCAGTGGAATTCCATCCAAACAAGTTTCATGGAGTGAGGAAAAAATTTCTCTAACACAAAGCCTTCTCTTTAGTTTTTTCATCCAATTATTATTCCATATTCTCTCCATATTTGGGTAGACCTATAATTTCTATGATCATATCTACATGTATTGAGACTGGTCTATCCATCCATAGAACACATCTGTGCACTAAGGCTAGTAGTTGTTTGACGTAGTTATTAACATCTTTACCTCGCCCAAGATGTGAAATTTCTAGTAGGTTCATTATCCTTGTATTGTACAACCCTACAATCCACTTCTTTGGTTCTATGATTGGATATCCTTTCATCTTTTACATTTTATCTCCATATACACCTACAACGCAAGCTCATGGAACATGTCCCTATATTTAATTTCATGGTCCACATATTTCAATTTCTCCACGTGTTCTAAAATTTCAGGAAGGATCATGATGCCCTCAGGTATGCACAATAATGTCAGTGTAACTTCTGTCTCTTTGTGTAGTGATATTTGTATTGGTTGTTTTCCATTTATGTTTTTTGTCGCGGTTGATGGTCCTGCCTCTTAATGCACATCCTCTTCCTCCACTGCGTCTGAATTCTATTGGCCTGTAATATCTTCTACCTGTACTTGTTCTTCTGACCACGACGCTATCTCTACGGTAGGATTTTGTGTTTCTTCATCTTGTGCCCTAGGTTCATCTGATCATTTTCTCTCATCATCTTCCCCATTCATCTATTTCAACACTCCCAAACCCTGCTAATGTGTAGGGTTTTGTTCTTCGACCCTCTAATCAACATCCATCTTCTCAGTCACTGATTTCTTTTCTTTGACAAATGTTGGACTGACTGGTTCAGTAACAGGGGATGGGATCACATCCACATCGATGACTCCTTCTAGTTGACTAGGTATTTCTACCTCTATTGTTGCTTTCTCTTGCAGAGATCTTGTGGCGATGTGTGTTTTTCTTGAAATGCGGCTGGAGGTCCAACCTTTGGTGGTGCCATGCTGCTGAATCCTGAAACTATTGCTCTAAATCTTCACTGAATACTCTATAAATACATCCTCACTCTGTGTTATCTCTCCTTAGCTCTCATCTACTCTAAGTCACAATGAGTCCTACTGTGTATGTTTCCTTCTTTTATACCTCCTTTCATAAATTCTTTTTGTGCCCCATTTTTCTGATCATTGATTTTCGTCTTTTCGGTTGCTTTCCTTCCCGATGCGCTGCATTCACCTTTTTCTGTCATGTAGTGTCTTCAAGTTCTGCCATACCACTTACTAGATTTAGCTATGTGCTCTATCCTCTAATTGTCTGTCTACCACTTATCCATTTGCTACTTCTTTTTGTATTTTTCTTGTTTTCCCATTTTTTTTCTTCTTTTTCTTCTTTCAACTCCTACTATATACAATATGTACAACTCTAATTTTCTACGTAGCATCTAATGAGGGTTTGTGGGTCGACTATCCCTATAAATTTTTAGTCAACCACCATTCACCAATCCTTGAATTTATTTTCCTACTATATCTTGCAACTGCACAACACCTCCATCTATGAATGACTTTATCTCATCTGGTCCTAGCTAATGCATCCTAAACTTCCCTGGGTGCTGCAAATATTTACTGTCATAGAGAATAACCATATCTCCTTAAAGTTTTTCTTCTTGATGTTTCTGTGATGCCAAGCTTTATCCTTTTCTTTCTATACTTCCTGATGGAAACCAACTATAATCATGTCTTCTTCAAGTTCCATGAGTCGAGACAATCTTTCTTTAGTTGTGCCTCCTTCTTTCATGTTTGTAATGGTTTCAATGCACAGACTAGGTATCAAATATTCCAAAGGGACTACTACTTCCTATCCATACACCAATATGAAAGGTATCTACCTGTGAGTGTTTTGCATGTATTTATATAAGCCCATATTACTGTTGGTATATTCAAATTTCAATCATCCTTTTTTACATTGCAAAACTTGGTTAAGGCATTCTCCAAAATCTTATTAAATGCTTCCACTATTCCATTAGCCTAAGGATGGTATGGAGTGCTCTTCTGATGAAGTATCTCAAATTGTTCAGTCATTGCCTGGATGGTACTGTTGATAAAATGAGTCCCCTGATCACTCATCAGAATTCTAGGGCATCCAAATCTTGTAATTACCTACTCAAACAAAAATTATGCTGCAGTATCTTCGTTGCAATCTTTTACTAGTGTTTCCTTATCCAATATGGTTAAATATTATGTCACAGTAATGATATATGTTACTTCTGAGCTTCTTGCTGGTGGATTAATTGGTCCTACAAAGTCTACTTCCCATTTATCAAACACTTTCAAAGTTACCTGAGTTCTTAATGGCATCTCATCCTTCCTAGATGGATTTCCAACCCTTTGATAGACATCACAATTCTGACAATATTCCTTTGCATATTTATGAACTGTTGGCCAACATAATCCTACGCGCAATATCTTCTGCGCAATAGCCTTTCCTACATAATGTCCTCCAACTATTCCTGCATGTGCTTCTGCCAATATGATAGGATGTTCATGTTCCATCACACATATCCTTAGAATGTTATTTGCTCCTAGATTATACAAATGTCCTGCAATAAGTTGGTAATTTACAGCTCTAACTACAAAATTCTTGTTCTGTGCATTATTAAATTCCTTTGGGGAAAATCGTGTACTAAAAAATTCAATAATGTCAGCAAAATATTTATCAACAATCTGCACTAAAAAGAGTTGTGTATAAATAATTTTTTCCTCCAAGTTGCTTGGTTCCTCTCCATTATTTATCCTAGACAGATGATCTGTCCCTGCATTCAATCTTCTAGGTTTCACAACTACTTCAAAATCAAACTCTTGAAATAACAAAAACCATCTACATATTCTTCCCCCCAGCACTAGCTTGTTGATCAAATATCTAAGAGCAGTGTGATCTGTAAACATTTTAAATTGTTTTCCTAATAAATAATGTCTGAACTTGTGCAATGCATATACCATAGTCAAACCTTCCCTTTCTATTGTGTTGTAATTATGTTATGAATATGAAAGCTTCCTACCTGCAAATGGTATCGGGTGATCTATGCCACCTTCTCTTGGCTATGCCAGTACTGCTCCAAGTTTTATTGAAGAGGCATCCACATGAAAATGAAACTCTTTTGACCAATATGGAAACACCAAAATTGGCACAGTCACCATTTTCTCCTTCAAGATGTCCAAACTCTATTGGCACTCATCATTCCATTGAAACTTGATATCCTTCTTTAAAAATAATTCCATGGGCATATTAATTTGTGCATAGCTCCTTATGAAATTTCTATAATATCCTATATGACCAAGTGTAGATCGTAACTGGTGCACTGACTTAGGTGGTGGTAAGTTCACAATGACAACAATCTTGGAAGGATCAACCAGTATACCCTATTACACACCACATGCCCTAGAAAAATCCAAAATGGTGTGTTGAATATGAATTTCTTAATGATCAAGGAAATATGACATTGAATACACCTGTCTAACATCAATCTTAACACTTCAACATGATATTTCAATAATCTAAATACTGTCCAATCATCCAGATAAACCTCCAAAAAATTATGTATAAATTATTTAAATGCAGCTACTACTACTCTTGAAAAAATAGCAGGGGCATTCTTCAACCCAAAAGGCATCACTGTGTACTGATATGGCCCCCTTTCTATGACAATTGGAGTGTTATGGCGATCCTATTGAGTTATTCTGATTTGATGATACCCTGAAAATCCATCAGTAAATGAGTATGCTTCTTATCCTCCTTGATTCTCCAAAACTTCAACTGCAAATGGAGTAGGGAAGGGATCATGCAGGCATACATCATTCAACTTTCTCAAGTCTACACAGCTCCCTATTCCACATTTCTTCTTCTCCTGAAATACCATAGGAATAATCCACTCAGATTCTTCGACATTTTCTATTATACCAGCCTGTAACATTTTATCAATCTCTGCCTTCAGTTTATGCTTATATATTGGATTCAATCTACAAGGTCTCTATCTTATTGGTATAGCATCTGGTCTTAAAGGGATATTGATCTCTCCAAGTTCTCTTGCTACCCCTTTCATCTCTGAAAATGTTGCTAGAAATAGGTCACTATACTCACACAATATTTATGTTATTCTTTCCACTGTCTAGTTATCCCAATAATCACCAATACTTGGAATATTTGGGTTCTCTTCTGTTCCAATGTTGACTTTCTTTATCCTCAGTAATGCAACAAAATATTATGACTGTAACTATGGTCCTTCTACTTCTCTTTCCTCTTCAACTTTGGCTATCTGGATTGTAGTGTCCCCAAGGCCGAGTGTCGTAGTAAACCATGTTCTGAAAGGAATTGTAATTATGATTTATAGGCTGGTGAGCCGAGTTCTTATAAGCTGGAGGCTTATGTGTTGTTAGGCCAAGGAGCCTAAGTGCTGAAGGCTAGGAGCCTGCTGTTGTATATGTAATCACGCAGAACAATTAATAAAACATAAACACCACCATGTGCAGATCGACCACGATGAATGAGTGAAGGGGGACTAAGCATCCATAAGGTGGGCAAGGAATTAGGGGCTGGAAGGTGGAAAAAGGGGCTAAGTGTTGAGATTAGGGGCTAATCCTAGGGGGCTTAAGCCTGGGAATAATATTTTAATATTATCCCAAAAGATATGTGCATTATATGTTTTTAGCCTAAGTCCTTTTGGAAGGACATGTGATTCCCAAATGGTGGGAGGAACGCATGCTGAAGGAGGCATGCAGTCACATGGGGGACAAGTGTCAATGCTGGCGCATGCAATGAAAATATGAGACGAGCCGTGTTGGGGGGGGGCTCCTCCATTCTACCCAACCGTTGGAACGGGGAACCCATCCTACCTCTGCAAGAGATACCCTTGTGTGCTCTGAACGAAAAAGGCCAGTGTCTATATTTGCTTCTGGAAGGTTGGACACCCTTCCGGTGGTGAATCGTTAAGTTTGAGTCGACCCCTATGTGGACAACTTGTCACGCATCCTTGAGAATACATAATGTGAGTCTATTTCGTATTTCCAAATTGAGAAAAAGAAGTGTCTCATCCCTGTTAAGCCTAGCTATACTGTTGCACCTGTCTGGAGCTGCCCTGGGGTGTTCATGTCTAGATCCCATGGATTGTGGTGGACATGTATTGTTTGATCCTATGTGGCTTGTTGGCCAGTTTGTACAATACTCTCTCCAGGTGAGAGAGGTGGTTGAATATTGGAAGAACAGGTTGTTAGACCTGTGAGCGACTCTCTCCAGGTGAGAGAGTGCGCAGAGGAAGGAGAGAACTCCTGGAAGGAACCCTGTAGCTGCCACAGAGCCCAGAGACTTCCAGTCCAGCCTGTTCCTATAACCCAAGGCAAGGGAGATTAGCAGTCGAAGGAATGTCCAGGTGACAGAGAAGGTGTATACTCTTGGGGTGGAACAAACATGTGGGGAATGAGGGTCTGTGGTTAGTGAGCGTGGGAGGTTCCTTGGAGAGAATCCCTTCCTTGGAGCTTAGTCCCAGCTTGGGGGTGACCCATTGCTAAGCTGATGAGCAGTGCGATCTAAGGCTGGGAGGTTTGTGGAAGGTCTGCACTTGGTTGGTGGAATTTACCATTATTCAAAAGATAAGTATCTGTTTATTTTTAATCATGTTTTGCATGACTCTACTGCTTATGTTATCATGATTTTTGCTGTGTATACGAATTAGTATAAAACGCTATGGATGGTTAATTATAGCAGTAGATAATAAGTTTACTCTGAGCTTGAATGTGTTTATTTGTTTAAATGCATGTGGATAAGTTTACTCTGAGCTTGAATGTGTTTATTTGTTTAAATGCATGTGGATTGTATAACATCTGTATAGAGTGGTGTTAAAGTTTCCTTTTCAGAGCAATTAAAAAAAGTAGCAGAAAAGGTGTGCTACAGTTTGGTATCAGAGCCAAGGTTTCGAAACTGAGCCTAGATGGGCCAGTGGAGTGGTCTTTGGACCGAGAATGCGAGGGGAAATTTAGTCTAGAAGGCCAATTTTGGACCCTGGTTTGCTCCAAAGTGTCAAGGAGTTACTTGACGAGTTTTTAAAGCTCAGGGGGTATAGCGGCGTTATGAAACCATGACCATTGTGGTATGAGTCCACAGGGAGAGAGGACTCCACAATGGTGGTGTGGATGCTCAAGGATCTGTTCGGGAGGGAAGGCAAACCCTTGTGAGCCGTCAGATCTTGAGAAAATTACCCGACTGTTGTCGGATCGGTAGAGAGTTGCATGGAGTTTTAAATCTTTGTGAATAGGAGGGTGAAATTCTTAAAAGGAGTTGTCTTATCGGGATATCGAATTTCTCGAGGTCGAGAAGGTCGAGACATTTCAAGTTCCGAAATAGCGAGAGGAAATTTGAGTTGTTCATATAAGGAAGGAAGCGTGTCGTGCGATCATCCAATTCAGAGATCCGGACACCCAGACTCACATAGGTGAGTGTTTTTGACCTTGCACCAAGCGAAGTCCCGAGATTTGATCCGAGCCGTCCAACAGTTGGGACACGTGGCAGAGATCGAGCGACCCATCGGTATATCAGCTACCGGGGTTTTGAGTTGACATAGAACTTTATCGTTGGGGAATCACAAGTTACGAAATCTAGAGATTGGATCTGAGTCATCCATCAGTTGGGACACGTGGGAGAGATTGGGAGCCCATCGACATATCGGGGTTCGGCGTTTCGTGAATCTTGAAAACAAGGAACTTAGAGCATTTGAAATCGTGAAATCGCGAAATAGAGAGAAGCGGCAAGGACCGTCCATTCTTGGGGATGCGTGGTCGAGATCGAGGCAATCGGGAAAGTTCCGGAAGGAGAGTCATCCATTAGGAAATCAAGGTTCGGGGAATCACGAATCCTGAGGACATATGTATTTCGGCATTGGAAAGTCTGAAACCCCGATAGGAGGTATGACTGTGGTCATATAAGGGGAGGTCGTGTGAACCAGGAGGTATGACTGTGGTCATATAAGGGGAGGTCGTGTGAACCACGAGTATAGCCCGGAAGGCTAACAGGAGTTAGAGTGCATCAGTGTTTGGAAGCCCAAAACACCGAAAGGATCTGCGCCATAGATCTAAGAAAGATCTGACCATTGGATTTTTCTAGGAATGGACGTGGACACATGGAGATGTACCACATGCCAGTGGGTCGAACAGACAGGTGAGAGTGGTGGGACCCGATGACGTCGTTAAAAGTGACGTGGACCCTCCTGAACGTACCACAGGCCATGGTGGTGAAGGGCGACAGCTGTGCTCTGGGCCTGGAGAATAAAGTAATTCACGATTTCGGGGACTCATGAGATAAGGGCATGGGAGCTCGACATTGAAACTTGCGAAGTCACGAGAACGAGAGGAGAAAATTCAACATCGCTTCTCGGGGTTTCATGAAAAGGAGGCACCAGGGTTGGATGCCACAACTCACAAAGGTACAAATAGAAAAGAGTGCTAGCACTTAGCCCTAGACTATGGTCATGCGTAGCAGATGCTAGCGAGGAGGGAGCCATACCCGTGTCGCATCTCGAGTATCGGTGGTTAGAGGAAATGAGTCGAGGGTCTTCGACTCACGAACTCGTGAGATCCCGAGATGCAAAAGGGTGTCTTTGGTTACAAATATATAACTACTGGATCTTCATGGACCGAAACCTGAAGTCCCGAAATCTCTGAAGATAGAAGAATCGTAGCGGATTTTAAGGACGATAACTATGTTGTGGGCCCAGGGAATAAGGAAATGGAATTTTGGGAATTCAGGAATTGAAATGATAAAAGGTTGGGAGTCACTACAAATGAAATCCCTGGTACCGAAAACCCGAAGGCCAAAAATCCCGAAATGCCGAAAACGAAAGTTTCGAAAACCCAAAAATTGCAGAGCTGAGAAAAGCTCAGAAAAGTCGTGAAATTGAAACATTTTCTTAACATCGATTGTTATGAAAGATGAGGAATTGTCAAGAAACAAAGGCTTGACAAATTCTAATCGTTTATGCATTTGTATTGCAGAAGGTTGACAAGTGCCAGAACTAATTTGAATTTGCCACAAAGTGCAAAGAAATGGAAGAGACACATAATTCTTCTAGTTCAGAAAACGAAGCTTAGAAGAGATAGTATGGAACTTTTGGTATGAAGAGTGCGCATATCTAGTGCAAGAAGTGCTTATAGAGGGAACCTGTTTTAAGTTCAAAAGACTCTAGGAGAAGAGCGTAGAGGGTGCCAGGAGGACACCAAAAATTCTTTTGGAAAACACTGAAGGGTCAAGTCCCTTTGAGACTGATTAAGTTAAAAGCTCTGAGAGAAACAGAGAAAGTTCACACGCCGAGCACAAGTGCACGGTAAGGTGAAGTTAAAATTTCACTAACCAAAGCTCGGAAGGGAAAACACCATCGAAGCCTTCGAATTATTTGAAATCCTTCAAGTTAGGGAGGAAGTCAATTCTAGAAGAATTGATGCCAAGATATTTGGAAAGAAGTCATTTAGAATTTGAACGAATGGTCAGAATTCTCCATGGAGAACTCGCGAAATCGCGGGGGACCACAAGACAACCAGAAGTTGGAAGGTGGTTAGTGGATGGAGAAACTCGCCACTCTAGGATCCAGAATAAAGTGGGTCATTGATCATGGTTGGTTTGAACCGTTGGATCATTTCGTAAACTCAGGGATCATGAACTTGGAGCGCAGGCCAAATACTTGGTCACTCCAAGTCCCGAATCACGAAAAGAGATTAACGGGGATAGAATCGGACGGTGGAGTGCTTCCAAGAAGAAGTGCCAAAAACCCATGAGTCGTCAGATCCAACCAAATGCGAGGAAGATAATGCTAAGAGTCATTCAGTACTCGAAGTCTCACGGCATGTATTGAACCATCGATCTCAGGGAAGATCGAATCGTTGATTCCTTTCATCGGGAATTCGTAGAATCGAAAGTTGGGAGAACATAGGAAGTTGTTCTCAAAAATCCTAAAATGAAAACTTACGATTCACGATGAAATATCTAGACCATTGAATCACGGTGAGTGTCATTCATTGATCTGACACACTTGAATTTCATGAAGACAAAAGTTGAAAGAGGGAAGAGAACTGCTTTCTAATTTCGTGAACCATGAAGTCCCGATTCACAAGAAAAGGATCCACACCATTGGATTACGAGGAGCTTTGAGTTGTTGGATCTGACTCACGTAGATTTCGAAAAACTAGAGACCGAAAGAAAAGTAAGGGAAACTATTTTTCGAAACCCCGAAATGTGAATTGTCGATTCACGAGGAATTGACCGAGACCGTCGAACCCGAAAAGCTGTGGACCTTTGATCTGAGGCAACAGGGGTTAGGGATTTCAGACCTCGGGAGAAAGGAGGAGAGATAATCCTTGAATTTCTCTAGAGGTCACACCGGTGGAAGTTAAAGGAAGAGCTAGGATGCACTAGACTCTTGTTTTAGATTTCCAAGATAGAGAGAGTCGAGGGTGACTCATATCGAAACACCCGATACACGAAATCCTGAAACACCTTTTGGATAGGCGCGTGGTCATACCCAGTGGCCATGTAGGAGAAACTTGTAGGAATCCTAAAAGAATTGAATGCTTCTGGGATCCGCAAGAAAAGGATCATAGGGAGAAAGAAGTTGTTGCAATTTGTGGCAGTAAGTATGTTATGGCTTGATTGGCCAACCCAATGAAAGAATGCTTGCATGTCGCAGGTGTTGTTGGTAATTTTACTACCTCATGAAGGAAGCAACAGAGAGCTGAAGAGCTGGTTATAAGTCTGATAAAAGAAGCATGAAATCTTCTACAGCTATCAGATATTCAGATAGTTTAATTTTTAATGGCAGTCATGTAGGTATGAGTTTTATCACTCTTTTTGCATAATTGTTGAAAGTAAATTATGGTAAGAATTTCCTCAGCCAGAGCTATGTTATTAAATCACATGATTATATTATTTGAATGCATACCACCAGATGTGGTAAAGGTTGTAGGCCTGTGTTAATTCAAAGCTTTTTAGCTTTTGAATGCACACATCGACATAGTAGAATGTCATGTTAATTTGGTTATTGGGTAATAACCAAAGAATTGAAAGATAAGAACTTGTTACAAGAATGAATGCAAGAAAGCTAGTCATGTATGAGACCAGGACATGGTTGGATATGGAAAGGTACATATATGGAAAGATTACAAGCCACACTAGGTACCATAAGCTTCCTACTTTTGAATAAACTCGGGCTACAACCTTCTTGCTAACACTAAGGAATACCGCAGAATTATATTCTTGGTGTAGTGTTCGGGTCGGAAAGGAAGGCATCCAATTAATTGGAAAGATAATAGGAAGGGTATGGAGAATGTGGCAACACATTGGACAGAATTCCAACCCACGGATGGTGAGATACATGACTGAGATAGAGAGCATTATGTAATTCAATGCAAGGTGCTCAAAATAAGAATGCATTGAGAATCGCACTCATGCATAATAAGTGATATAATTGCATACTAAGTGCAATGGTTGAA
>CBVK0100421395.1:12601-35431 GCA_900067695.1 Picea abies
ATGCATATATATTATTGCATGGAAATAATTATGTTGATGGCTGAAATGTTTCTAACCCCTAAAATTGATAACATTTTAGGAACTGTTAAACACTGCAATAGGAAAGTTACAAGCTAGGTAGTCACAAGAATGGAGACTACATAAAATTTTATGTTCAGAAAATTGAAATAATGAACTTACTGTTGTTAACTGTGGACATGCATATGCATAGAATGACGAGTCATTCTATTGGTCAAGTTGTTTGGTAATTGTGATTGAATTGCCAGGTGCAGAAATTCTAAGATTAGTTTGGTAATTGTGATTGAATTGCCAGGTGTAGAAATTCTAAGATTATTGCATAAGATGTTGTACACATTGAATTATGATGTACAGAAAATACCGACAATTTGTTGGCAGTATGCAAGATGAAGTCCTGCAGGAAAATTGTAGGCAGTTTTGTGCCTGTGGAAAAATCACAAGGATGACTGCATTCATAATGTGGCAACAGCCAAGATGAATCATGAAATAGGATGTCATGTTTTGGGAATAAAAGTTTAATTTCCTTTCGAATTAATTGGAATTCCTAAATGAATTCTTGTATGTTCTCTCATGATAACTACATGTGGTTTATGTAGATGAGATGATGTTGATAAAAGTTAAAATGTTGGCTACAAAGAGTATCTCCGGAGGATGCTGCTTGGAAACATTTGAGGGCAGTTGGAACTCCTGGAGCCACAATGCTCTAAGACTTCTCATCCGGCTTGTTTTCAAGCCCAAGGAAGGGAGGCGTAGCACTAATGCACTGTGCTTGTGAAGGTGTATACTCCCGGGTGGACAGGCATGTGGGGAATGAGAGACCGTTGGTTGGAGTACTGTCGAGGTTTGAATGGTTGGAGTGTTGTTGAGGTCTGGTACCTTGGCCTAGGCCATGTGGATAAGGATTGTGGACCATGGCTATCTTGGGAAGTCATTGCCCGATGGAGTCATAGCTCTGCTCTAGGGTGGAAGGTCTCTCAATCAAAAGATAAGTACAATTCTCTATTTATTCTATGTTGTGTATGTTGTATACAGTTTTAAAGTTATTGAATTTGTTTATATATACATACAAATACATTCCATATATGGTTGCATTACTGCATCTATGATTGTACATAATGTGTTTCATATTTCACTGCTTCAAAAATATATACCTGATGCTAATCATGTTATCGATTGGAATGTGATTCGGGTGGAACTAGAAGGTGTCCTGCAAGTGCATCCTGTGCGCATATTCGACAGGAAAAGAAAACAGCTCTGGAATCGAACTATAGAGCTTGTAAAGGTCCAGTGGACCTAGTACGGTCCTGAGGATGCAACATGGGAGCATGCAGATGTTATGCGGGCAGAGTACCCACATCTTTTTGAAAAATTTTGAAAAGCTTGCAGATGTTGGTAATTGTGATTGAATTACCAAGTGCAGAAATTCTAAGATTATTGCATAAGATGTTGTACATATTGAATTATGATGTACAGAAAATACCGACAATTTGTTGGCAGTATGCAAGATGAAGTCTTGCAGGAAAATTGTAGGCATTTTTGTGCCTGTGGAAAAATCACAAGGATGACTGCATTCATAATGTGGCAACAACCAAGATCAATCATGAAATAGGATGTCATGTTTTGGGAATAAAAGTTGAATTTCCTTTTGAATTAATTGGAATTCCTAAATGAATTCTTGTATGTTCTCTCATAATAACTACATGTGGTTGATGCAGATGAGATGATGTTGATAAAAGTTAAAATGTTGGCTACAAAGAGTATCTTGGGAAGATGTTGCTTTGAAACCTTTGAGGGCAGTTGGAACTCCTGGAGCCATGATGCTCTAAGAATTTCGGTCCGGACTGTTGCCAAGCCCAAGGAAGGGAGGTGTAGCACCGATGGACTGTGCTTGTGAAGGTGTATACTCCCGGGTGGACAAGCATGTGGGGAATGAGAGATCGTTGGTTGGAGTGCTACTAAGGTCTGGTACCTTGGCCTAGGCCATGTGGATAAGGATTGTGGACCATGGCTATCTTGGGAAGCCATTTCCCGATGGAGTCATAGCTCTACTCCTGGGTGGAAGGTCTCTCAATCAAAAGATAAGTATAATTCTCTATTTATTCTATGTTGTGTATGCTATATACAGTTTTAATGTTATTGAATTTGTTTGTATATACATACATATACATTGCATATATGGTTGCATTACTGCATCCATGACTGTACCTAAGGTGTCTCATATTTCATTACTTAAGAAATATATATATACCTGATGCTAATCATGTAATCGATTGGAATATGATTCAGGTGGAACCAGAAAGTGTCCTGCAAGTGCATCCTGTGCGCATATTGGACAGGAAAATAAAACAACGCTGGAATGAAGCTATGGAGCTTGTTAGGGTCCAGTTGACCTGGTACGGTCCTAAGGACGTGGCATGGGAGCATGCAGATGTTATGCAGGCAGAGTACCCACATATTTTTGAAAAGCTTGCAGATGCTTTGTAAAGTTGCACTGAGGACAGTGCAAAAATAAGGGGAGGGGAATTGTAGTGTCCCCAAGGCCGAGCCCCATAGTAAACCATGTTCTGAAAGGAATTGTAATTATGATTTATAGGCTAGTGAGCCTAGTTCTTATAAGCTGGAGGCTTATGTGTCGTTAGGCCAAGGAGCCTAAGTGTTGAAGGCCAGGAGCCTGCTATCGTATATGTAATCACGCAGAACAATTAATAAAACATAAACACTGCCATGTGCAGATCGACCACGATGAATGAGTGAAGGGGGACTAAGAATCCATAAGGTGGGCAAGGAATTAGGGGTTGGAAGGTGGAAAAAGGGGCTAAGTGTTAAGCGTAGGGGCTAAGCCTAGGGGGCTTAAGCCTGGGAATAATATTTTAATATTATCCCAAAAGATATGTGCATTATATTTTTTTAGCCTAAGTCCTTTTGGAAGGACAAGTGATTCCCAAATGGTGGGAGGAACGCATGCTGAAGGAGGCATGCAGTCACATTGGGGACAAGTGTCAACACTGGCGCATGCAATGAAAAGCTGAGACGAGCTGTGCTGGGGGGGGCTCCTCCATTCTACCCAACCGTCGGAACAGGGAACTCGTCTGATCTCTGCAAGAGATACCCTCGTGCACTCTGAACGAAAAAGGCTGGTGTCTATATTTGCTTCTGGAAGGATGGAAACCCTTGCGGTGGTGAACCATTAAGTTTGAGTCGACCCCTGCGTGGACAACTCGTCATGCATCCTTGAGAATCCAGAATGTGAGTCTATTATGTATTGCCAAATTGAGAAAACAGAAGTGTCTCGTCCCTGTTAAGCCTGGCTATACTGTTTCACTTGTCTAGAGCTGCCCTGGGGTGTTTGTGTCTGGATCCCATGGATTGTGATGGACATGTATTGTTTGATCCTATGTGGCTTGTTGGCCAGTTTGTAAAACACTCTCTCTAGGTGAGAGAGGTGGTTGAAGATTGGAAGAACAGGTTGTTGGACCTGTGAGAAACTCTCTCCAGGTGAGAGAGTGCGCAGAGGAAGGAGAGAACTCATGGAAGGAACCCTGTAGCTACCACAGAGCCTGGAGACTTCCGGTCTGGCCTGTTTCTATAACCCAAGGCAAGGGATATTAGCAACTGAAGGACTGTCTAGGTGACAAAGAAGGTGTATACTCCTGGGGTGGAACAGGCATGTGGGGAATGAGGGTCTGTGGGTAGTGAGCATGGGAGGTTCCTTGGAGAGAATTTCTTCCTTGTGGTTGTGTGTTGTTTTCCCTGTAACCTCAGCCTAGCCTAGATTTCCTTTCCTTAGGGTGGAGCTTAGTCTCAGCTCAGGGGTGACCCATTGTTGAGCTGATGAGCAGTGCGGTCTAAGGCTAGGAGGTTCGTGGAAGGCCTACACTTGGTTGGTGGAATTTACCATTATTCAAAAGATAAGTATCTGTTTATGTTTTAATCATGTTTTACATGACTCTACTACTTATGTTATCATGATTTTGTCTATGTATATGAATTAGTATGAAACGCTATGGATGGTTAATTATAGTAGTAGACAATAAGTTTACTCTGAGCTTGAATGTGTTTATTTGTTTAAATGCATGTGGATTGTATAACATCTGTATAGAGTGGTGTTAAAGTTTCCTTTTCAGAGCGATTAAACAAAGTAGCAGAAAAGGTGTGCTACATGGATACTGCATGGGTTTTCTTCTGTTGGGTCATCTTCTGTGACGTGGTAAGAATGTAACAACTGCCTGAGTGTTTGTTGATTCTAATTCTGATAGGTTGTCACAATTTCAACTTCAGGTTCTTCAAAGATATTTTCCTTTATCAACTTCAGTGTTATATCTATCGTTGGATTCTCATGTTCAAATGCAAATGTAATCGCAATGTTCTGTTGCAAACCTTCCCAATTTACACTTCTTATGTGCAGTTCCAATTATGTATGCCAGTTCCTTTGTTTTCCTTCCAATGTATGAATGAAGCGATGTGGGCATTCCTCTGGTGGTACCAGTATCCACTGGGTTATGCATCTATCTATGTGTTCTTTGGGTTGTCTTATTCAATCATATTTCTCCACATATTAATTCTCCTTCTCTGCACCAAATATGATGTGAGAAATTTCTTACATCTATACCAATAATTGATCTTCTCCTGATGAGTTCCCCACCAACGTGCAGGTGTTTCTTTCAGTGCAATGTATAACACTAATAACCTATGATTTTCCAAAACTTCTAACTCAATCTTGCTTAAATTTTTTTCTAAATCATTTTGACCATAAAAAGTGGGATGTTCTCTTACCTCTGTGCCAACCCATCTGAGTGTGTGCGTCATTCTTGCACATATTTTGGTAGATATATCATGTAAGCATTGCTTCCAATTCTCTAGTCTTGTGTTATATTTTGAAGCACAAGAACTAATGCTTCTCCAAATAAGCATTCCATCTGTTGTTGGGTTAATGTAATCTTCCTCTCGTGCGGTAATTCTATACAACTAATTTATCTTCTCTGTGATGAAGTTTTCTGTAGCAGTTTCAACATATATTTCTCCTTCTGAAGGATCTAATGGTGCTATAACTTTATATTCCCCTGATTCAAATATCATCTTCCTGGTCTTCAAGTTGATAATAGCCTTATTTTCAAATGCCCAATACAGTCCCAACAATGTTGGATAAGGTGTAGTATTGTCCACTATGTCAATTACCTCAAAGTCTTCCATAGTGCGCACACCATATAAATCCAATGGTATGCCTTTCAATCTTCCAATTGTTACCACTCTATATTAATTTGAGAGTTTCATTTGAATAGGTGAATATCCTAGTGTAGGTTTCCCCATAGATTCCCATGTCTTCTTAGGCAGAACATTTACTTCAGATCCCAAGTCAAATATTATGTCACCCATGCTAAAGTCTCCAATATTTGCATTCAACCTGAACTCCCTACTTGTTCTTCTCTTCCTATGGACATGATTTACTATCTTTATCCCTTCTTCAGAATTGCACTTTTCTAACAGACTTTGTAATACTTGTAGAGATGATTTATCATTCAACAACTTCACATAAGATACCAAAAAGTTTCTTAAATTACTGACCTTTTCTACAAACTGATATTTGCTAGTATGATCAAATTGAGGAGGCATGTCATATACTCGTACATCATCTACTGGAGTTTTACTTGAAGTAGAAGCAATATTTTCCTTCAAAATATCTTGTCTGGCTTGCTTGAATGTCTCATTTTCCTTTTGCGCATCAAAATTTTGTTCAAGTGTTGTATTCTTTCTGACACACTAGTACTGATTCTAATCCTGATTTGTTGCATCTGCCCCTGTTTTAGTTCCTCCTCTAGTAACTATATTGATCATATTCCCATCATCTCTAGTTTCTATGGCAATACACTGAACATTATGATTATTATGATTCCTCTTTTCCTGTATCTTTGTCAACAATGTCAGACAATATTCTCTATTATGATCTTTTGAGAGACAATACATACATGTCACTACTGGAAATGGAAAATCCCTTGCATAGTGTCCAGGTTGCTGACAATTATGACATGTTACTAGTCCTCTACCTCTTCCAAATACTCCACTTCCACGTCCTCCTCTGAATCCTCCTCTATTACCTTGATTATCTACGCGTGGTGTATTATACATTGGTACCTGATTATACTGTTGTGCATTATTATACTATGGTGGCACTGTAAAATGTTGTGCGTTATTATATTGCAATGATTCTACAAACTACTGCGTAGTTTTTCCTATTATTACTTCAACCTGTACTCTATAATCATATGAAGTCCTCTCCTTCATAAGCTCCAAGGTTCTACAATCCTCGTCTTCATGTCCTATAGATTTGCAGAAATTACAAAATGTACTATTTGGTACTGTTTGATACTTTTGCATCATGGGAAAATGATAGGGATCATGTCGATGTCTCTTACATATCTCACACCATACACCTCCTGTAAGTAAGGGATTTGGAATCCCTCCTCCCAAGTACTTCAAAAATGTTGGGAACTCATTTTTATGATGTCCTTTTGTTCTGCATAATGTACACCAAACAACTTCTCTCTTTTCCTTACCTTTGTTCTGATTCAAATGGAATGTCATATTATTAAGATCTATTTTCAGCTCCTCTACTACTGGATCTGTATGTTTATATTGATTCTCCTTTAATTATAGGGATGCTTGCAAAGCCTCGGCCTGATTCTGGAACACATGTTACCTCAATGGGTACTTAAAGTGTGGAAATAATGAATTAAAAAATAAATGTCTATGTTGCATATTAGTTATAGGGTAAGTCAACTTACCTTTCAACCCCTTGAACTTCTGTTCGATTTCCCAAACCGACTCTCCTGACTTTTGTTTGATTTCTATGATCTCATTCATGAACTAATCCTCTAAACTTGGTTTCTGGAACTCATTGATTAGTGCCTTCTTCACATCTGTGACAGGTGTAGGTTCTCCTTGTGTTTTGTTTACTATGAGGCCCATATACCAATCCAATGCGTGGTTTCTGAATGTGATTGAAATATGCACATCTTTTGTATCTTCATATGTGATATGTTTAGCTACCTAAATATTCTCAAAGATAAATAAGTTCTTGTCTGGGTCCTCCAACCCTTCTCCATGAAATTATGGAAACCAAATAGTTGAATCTTCTCCTACCATGGTGAAGTTTCACCTCTACTTGAATTTCCACTGTTCCCTTGTTTTACTAAAATCCTTTTACTACTAATTTTTGGTTCTTTCTTCGCTGATGTCTTAGTCACACATGGGGTTGTGGGTTCCATACTAATTCTGATCTAGAATGGAGATACTTATTCTATGCCAAACCCTTGACATCTAATTTTCCTCGCATTTGTGGTGCACAAGATTTCCTCAATCTACCCCATAGCACGAAGATCCTCTACCTCTTCTTCATCACTGTCCAAGCCCTCTCGTTTGACTACTGCCCTATTTTTTCTATTAATCCTATATTGGTAGGGTCTTCCACTACGCATCACTCTGAATTTGTCCATTATCAACTTTATCTGATCCTAATCCATCATAATGGGGTCCATGGGTTCCTTCCTCTAACCTATACCCATGTCATTCTCCATATCTCAAATCATCCTTAGTGCTTCTCCGAGTTCCCCCATGTGTGCAGAGTTATTTAGTTGTCTGACTCCATTTTCATCACACCTTTATCATGCAATAAAATATTGATCAAGGTGTAAAGTGATCTAATGTACCTTCCTCTTGGCCCCTTCAAAAAATCCCGCTCTGCAGCAGTGTATGACTTCATAGTATCGACTGCAAAGTCAATAATAAATATTGCAATAATACTGTCTAGCTAGAAATCCATTGCACGTGAATTTATTATAAACCATTTCTAAACATGCAATATTCTTAGTAGTACACTCTACTGGTGATATCCTATTAGTTGGATGACTATCCTTCAACCTCAATATCCACTCTTGCAACAAATGTGGAAAATAACAAAAACATTCCTCATGAAGATCAACAAACACATACCTATCCAAATACTAGTGCGGTGTATATCTGAAATTTCTAATGTCTTTCTGCACAAACTCAAGCTCTTTTGTTCTCAACCATCATTCAATATATTCTTATGTGGATTCCATGGTCTGAACATCCCTTTCTAATATTGCATTATATTCACTGTCCTTCTCAAAAAATCTCCTCCAAATTGTTCTTCTAGGTTCCATCCAACAATAGAACCATTTGTTGGATATGTTTGGGCTGACCCAGGTTCTACTTTAGGTTTCCAACAAAACCCTGTACACTGTCGGCCCTTCTAGAGACCAGAAGGCAATGCTGGGCACAAAGTGCACAATGCAGTCTCACCCAAGATGGATTTATGGGTGATTGCAAAACCCAGAGGTATGAAATTGTGGAGGGGAGGCTAGTGTGGGGATGTTAGGCATGATTTATTCTTTAATCATATATTAGATCTACAATTCTACCATATCATCATTCATATCTACCATTCCTTTAACCATTAACATTTATTCTACAGTAAATAACATAGCTATTCTAGTGCACGCTATAAATTAACTCTAACATATTCATTCATTCATCCATTCATTCATAATAAAAGACATAAAATCACCATTCCACACAATGACACAATATTTTACCGTGGTTCACCAAACTGGGCTACGTCCACAAAGATATGACATTCTTTGCTTCTTTATTATTCTTCATCAAAGTTTTGCGTTGTGCACATTACAATATGTAAAGTGCTCCATGAGGCTGACTAGGTCACACCAAGATCCACAACTTGTGACCAAACCCTCAATTACAATCCATCACTGCAAAACTGACTCAATATTGTCTTATCTCCTTAGATCATACTGAAACAACAACCAAAATTTCTCAAAAATAATTTCAACACTTGAGACTCTTCATAATTTGTTTTACCATCTCATCTATCTCATACACATATTTATACTACAAAAGTGGTTTAAAACCCTTTACATTAAATACCAAAACCCTAACCCTAAGTGGATTACGTTTTTCCACATTTCAACCTCCTGCATGCGGCTAGTGCACGATCAACCATTTTGTTGTCGTGTTATCCTTATTTCTGCCTTTGACTTTTCTCTTCCTTGTGCTGATTTTCCTTATTGCCTGATGCACTTCTTTTCCTTATTTTCTGGCACATGCTCCTTTTCAGGTACCTTTTGTAATTGTCTTCATTAAATGATGCGCATTTCCCCAAAATATCCTGCACCAATAGTACCCTAAGATATTGGGCCGAGTACTATTGTTCGACTCCGCATGTATATCAGAGAGCTATAGCATAGGGAGAACCCTTGTCTGTAGAAACCCTGAATACCATAACCCTTGGGATGGAAACATAACACAAAAGAAACATACGATATTTATTATCGTGCAACCTTGCCTCCTACATTTGGGTTGTGAAATTACTACACATTTCTCTTTGTTAAGGATTTGGGCATTTCGTCACTGCAGTATTATTTAGATCGCAATATAACTCTGAGGGATTAAAAAAAGAGAGTATAGTGGTCCTGTTTATACCTTTATTTGGGACCTATCCCATTAGATTCCTCTTGTTTCCTTGATTACCATGGTACCTAGCAAGTGGTATCATAGCACTTTCCTTGGCAGGAATTGTGGGTTAATTTGTTTCATGTTAGAGACATATTCTGATGTCTTAAAACTACAGTGATATGTCATTCAATGCATAAATATGTGGCCGGGGAATCATACATGCAGAAAATACAAGATCTTTTTAATCTCACATTGTTGGACACCCTTGTAACCCTTGTTGGTACCCCTTGGAATGGTAGTGCATCAGAAAAAAATTATATATGGATTGGCCCAAGTATCCTGAAACCCTCCATAGATCATCTGATGGGTTGCTTGAATGCTATAGTTCCATAGAGAAAAACACTCGGGAATATATTCTCTAGTACCTCGGTAATCGGTAAGGGTAAGGTCTAGCCTCCTTAGTTGGTGCCTTGAGATATTGGGTCGCGTACTACTATTCGACCCCACACGTATATAAGAGAGCTATAACATAGGGAAAACCCTTATCTGTAGAAACACTAAACACCCCAACCCTTGGGAAAGAAACATAATAAAAAAGGAACAAACAAGATTTATTGTCATGCAACCTTGCCTCCTCCATTCAGGTTTCAAAATTACTACATATTTATTCCTATTAAGAATCTGGGCATTTCGTCACTGCAGTATTATTCAGATTGGAGTATAACTCCACATGAGTAAAAGAAAAAAAAGAGTATAGTGGTCCCGCTAACACCTTTATTTGGGACCTATCTCATTGGATTCCTCTCTTTTCCCTAATTATTGTGGTACCTAAAAAGTTGTATCAGAGCAATTTATTTAGTAGGAATTGTGGGTTAACGTTTCTTCAGCGTAGAGACTTATTACGACGTCTTAAAACTACAGTGATATGTTGTTTATCACATAAATCCATGGTCAGGGAATCATACACATAAGAAATACAAGAGGTTTTTAGGCTCACATTACTCGACACTCTTGTAACCCATGTTGGTACCCATTTGAGTGGTAGCGCATCAAACAACACCTGTATACGGATTGGCCTAAGTATCCTAAAACCATCCATAGATCAACCAATCAACCACTTGACTGCTATAATGCCACCGAGAACAACACTCAAGAAGATAATGTCTAATACCTGGGTAATAAGATAGTACAATTGAGGGTACAGTCTAGCCTCCTTAGTTGGTTCCCTGAGATATTGCATTGAGCATTGTTGTTTGACTCCACACATATATCAGAGAGCTATAGAACAAGGAAAACCCTTGTCTGTAGAAACCCTAAACACCCTAACCCTTGGGATGGAAACATAACAGAAAAGGAACATACAATATTTATTGTCGCGCAACCTTTCCTCCTACATTAACAAAGTTACCAACTTAATGAGAACTGTGACCTCAAAATGAGAACTCTAGCCCTTAAAACCCATATTTTTGCATAAAAAACATGAAAATAAACCCCCAAATCAAAAGGTGGTGCTAGTGGTAGCACCATTTTTTGTAATTGGGTCACAATTACAACATTTTTCAAGAATGGGCTTAAAGGATCAAATGGTTTCTCAAAAAAACTTTAAAATCAACCCCCAAATAAAAAAGTGGTGCTACCGATAGCACCACTTTTTCTAACCGAGTCAAAATTACAACTTTTTTCAAGCATGATATAAATCTTTGGGTCCCATGCTCAATGGTGGTATTATTCAAACGTTCATATGAGGTAGGTTCTTAGCCTTGTATTATTATCATTTCATTTATATAGCATACTTGTGATTAGATTTGATTTATGGGTGTCGTTTCGTCTGTTGTGGTTTACCCCTATCCATAGAGAGATTTTCCTCGTAACATAATTAGTGACCATGATGAGTTCTTTTTCTGGTGGCGCCAACATGTCATAGCCATTGAAGACTATACTTATAGAGGGATCGAATAAAAAGGGGATCCTAACATGCATTTTCCACCAAGTTATGTCTATGGTGATATTGGAAATAAATGGTTTTATATATTTCATTTTTTTGTGTTTTTTCAATTTTGATAAAGGAAAAATAGAAAAACACAAATATTTTTTCATTGTATCAGGTATTAACAATTTCTTATTTACGTAGACGTAGGTATGCGACGACAAGAGGGATTCCCACGACATAGGCAAAGGGGATGAGGAGATGAGCTAGTGGGAATGGATGCGAAGAGAGTACTAGAGAATGTGCAGGGGAACCTGTCTCGATTGACGCACAAGATTCCTATGGTTGAAGTGGAGGATATGACATAGGTGATAAATCAACAGGTGGTGGGTGTACCCCGTGAATGGGTGTGACTCTTACAACATATTGCAAATGTCATAGTGTGTTATCATGATACGCCTTTGACACCACGGGCGTAGATTCCATGGTCATGCTATGTACCTTCCATATATGTATTTTGAGGGTGTGAGCCCCATTTTGTACTATTGTTATAGCCCTAAAATTCCCTACTCATCCATACATGGAATTGGCCCTCTTAATTGCATATTTTTTCAAAGCACTACTAAGGAGCTCTTCTTAAAAAACCATTTTTTAGATCATGTATGTGCCCTGCATCATTATAGACCGTGTATATATGCTTTCTTCACCACTACAACCCATGTACATATGCTTGTTTCACACTAAACAACTCGCGTATGCTTTCAAAATTTGCAAAAAAAAAAATGTTGTCAGGAATTCGATGAAATTCACGGGTTATTGGAGGTTTCCCAACCAATTCACCTGCTATAGCCCATAACCCAATTGAATAGCCATCCTTTTGTCATATAAAAGTAGGTGTTGAGGTCTCATTTCACATCCAAGAAAAACAACAGTGAAACTCTGCCCAATTTCACTTCCCCTCCTTGCCCAAGCTTTTTCTACCTTTTGTGAGATATTGCCTCACCATTCCCTCATCAACCCCTTCTTCCTCCATTCAATGCATTGCCTTCCCATGCGGTGATCATAATATTGAGAGAAGAGGCCTATTGAAGGTGCACTTGGAGCATTGTAAAGAGGATCCAGGACTAGGTTTGTGGAATGGTGGCCGACATAGATTGTAAGTTTCAGTCTTTGTTTGATGAATAAAAGAATATCTTTTCCCTGTCCCAAATGATGATGTTTTGTGTATTTTTATTTGATTTATACTTAGCATTTGATATATAACCCTAAATAATGAATATAATAACATTCTTTTAGTCCTTTTTTTCCTAGTTTTGGATGTAGGTCATCCTTGGGAGGAGACACGTAGTCATTGGAACTACAGAGATTGAGGATATCATCACCAGATGTGGGATAAAAGGTACAGTTACCAATATTATCTCTTATTGATTTCGGTATATTTGGGGTAGAGTATAAAATATATTGACTTTTAGATGGTCATTCTCTTTGTCTACATCTTAAACCCTGGTGTAGTTAAAGGGGGGATTTTCCCACTAGCAGAACTGGCGACCATATTGGGGATCTCTCTAGGGTTTCTTAGGGGGTTTTGCGTTGATTGATTAGTTTGTTTTTCTTTCTAATTTTAGTCAAGTTTGTTGAGTCTGTCAAGGGGTTTTGGTCACCTCCAGGGTGCATACCATTTGTCCCTGCCCTATAAGACTGCCTAGTCTTTTTATTTTTGAAAATACACAAAGGTGTACGCGCCCTGTCTTGGGTCATCTTGTGTGCATACGCACTCTGCACAGTAAACAACCTGCGTACATACACAGGCTACTAATCCAACAACCTGTGTCTCTGTTTCATGAAAGTTTTTATTATTATTATTAAAGAGGGAGTCTGCCTCTTTCCTGATTGAAGTTCACACTTCTCAGGGCTTTGTTGAATCTGCCAGAGTCTCTGTTTGTGGCCATAGATTGGGTATAGGTTCAAGTTTACTCATTTCCTTAGTATTCTTATGTTTTCCCTTAAAAGGTTTTTATGCAAGCTGCTGAGTCTTAGATCTGCCCTTTTTGGTTTCTTGGTTGAATCCCTATGATTTGCAGTGGGCTGAAGGTATTTACCAATCTTGTTTCAGTTTTATTTTTATCCTTTTTTTCTTACTTTGAAAAAATAAAAAGTTTACTTCAGATTTTCTCTTTAAAGCATTAAAAAAAAAAAAGAATTTCATTTTCTTGCATTTTAGTTTGGTAAAGTAGTTAAAGTTGTTAGTTGCAAAAAGGAAAAAGAGTCTTTCTTTTCAAGTTCTTCTTGATTTCTTGAAACATAAGTAGTTTGTATTCAAGAGAAAGAAATTTTTAGGATTTCTTTATAAGATCTTGAAATATCAGTTAAGAAAATTTGAGTTTACAAAGAGTTGGTTACAATCTTTTCTTTTAAATTTGAAGTAATTTTGCTTTCAAGTGCTTTAATTTTATCCTCCTTATTCATCTCTTTATAACACCATTAGTTTCAATATCATTTCTTGTGAGTAAATAAAGCCTTAAAAATAATGCCTAATCTAAAATACATTAGAATTTTATGTTTGTAGGGTTCACAAACTAGTTTAGGGTTTTAGGGCCTTGAAATAGTTTTGGAAAGGAAACTCTTCAAGGCCACTTAAATCAAACATTGGTATATGAGTTAGGGAGTGCTTCAAGTCCAATGTTGTAAGAGTTAGCTGGGAACCCCCTCTAACATAGGGGATAATCACGAGGTCTCGTGAGGAAAGGCAGCGGAGATAACCCCTCCAAAGTTGGATTGAACGTAGTGGGTATTGTATATTGAGGTTATTTCTTGGGAATAATACCAACTGCATTTTCCTATGGAGCTTCGTGGACCTCGAATAC
Source organism: Picea abies (assembly GCA_900067695.1). Taxonomy (NCBI): domain Eukaryota; kingdom Viridiplantae; phylum Streptophyta; class Pinopsida; order Pinales; family Pinaceae; genus Picea; species Picea abies. The sequence goes on from CBVK0100421395.1 coordinate 26,900, forward strand.
GTTAGAGATCCTCTTTTGTCTTATGGACCATTTTCTTTCGATACCCTTGATAGGATTCGGACTTGTTATCCTACTCATTACGATATGCCCGACTGTCGATTCTACCCACATGGTAACTAATTGTGAGCTGGAAACCTAGTTTCCCATATTTTAAGGACTTATACAGGTGATTGCGGGGGTATACCATGGTACCTCAGGTAGACGTTAGATTGCACTTCATAGAGTATACCCAGAGGGTGCTTCCATGTTCGATTTTCACTTACATTGATTAATTGAGTTAGTGTCGATTGGCGTAATTGTCCTTTCTACTAGATAGTCGACTGCTTGATTTGTATTTAGGAAAAAAATTTAGTGTGTGCTTGGTGTTCAACGCTAGTCAAGCCTTACTGTGTCAGTTGATCATTTCACAATGTAGAATATCAATAGCTTCGGCTGTCGTGAAGGCTTCAGGGCCTGTCCTCGATTACATTGGAGCCACCTCCACCACCGTTGAGGTGAAGACCTAACCAAGAAGGGTTGTTTGAAGTGATCAGGCCACAAGAAACTGTGACTGAGCCTACTCCATGAGGAGACTTTTCGACTCTGGAGGAAACTACCATTTCTGACCTTGAGGTAGAGGCTCTCACGCCAGCTAACCCTCTGATTACTGACTTGTCGACGCTGATATTAATTCATATTTTCCCTCCCGAGGTGACACCTTCCGAGCGCCAGCTACTCCTATGAGCGGCAATGGAAGTGAATGCTGCTACTTCGTCCGGGAGTCCTCATACTCTCATTACGGCTACTACCACAGGGGGAATCCTACCTCCTCTCCCACCTTCGCTAGTCAGGACCATAGTAGTATCAACTCCCTCAAATTTGGGAAGCAGTTAGATACCATTATCGGCTTCGACCACTACTTCGTTAACCTAGAGTGCGACAAGCCCTCCCTTCTCATATGGGATGCCCGACTTTGATTCAAACTCGGTTCATACTTATTCTACCTTACAAACCATGGGTCTAGGTAGAGGGAGCTCGAATGCTCCCATGCAAGGGTCAATCGGGGGTGCTTCTATCCTTTTTAATTCTATCCCTTATGGTGGGGGTCATATACCTCCTTCGTCCCCTTCGTTCACTGGTGTGATTCAACAACAAATCGGGCCAAATGCTAATTATAGCTTGTTTGGTGGAGGAATTTTAGGACCTTTGTCTTATATAATGTTGGTGGGATCTATGTCATTCTCTTTGTTCGACACATTTTGGAACAATGTTTTTTCTTCGGCTGTTGTCTCGGTGCAGGGAAACACCAGTTTTGATCAACAAAACCCAATGCAAGGTATTATTCCTTCATAGGGAGTGACGACTGGAGTTTTCTCCACACAGGGTCTTTGGAATCATTGCCACGGATCGGTTCCCTCGCAAGGGATGTCAGTCGGGGGAAACCCCTTCCATGCTCAATCAAACCCTGGGCAGGGCCCTGTACCCTTGCGTGTTAGATCGGTTGGGGGCATCCCCTTCCAAGTTCCTTAGAACACAATGGAGGGAGAAATCGACGGACAAGCCATGTCATCCAATTTCAAGAGTCAACTGACAATACCCCAACAGACGCAGTTTCCCTATGTTGGTCAAGGCCACAATTTTTACCAAAACCTTGGCCAATAGTCCAACTTTTCCTAGCAACCTGGTGCCAGTAAAACTCCAGGACCCTCTTTTCCTGTAAATACTTCACAATCGAAACTATCATTTCTGGCAACCCTACATCTGCCAAACTTATCGAGATTACTGAATGAACCAATTTTTCATGATCCGTGTTGGCCTCCCATGCCGACTAAGTTTCCCTCGAATATTCTGAAATTTGAAGGCAAGCTTGTCTAAGATCCAGGTGATCATGTGACGAATTTTTATTTATGGCTCTCAATAAAGTCATTGAAGGACGAATCTGTCCAGTTGCACCTTTTTCAATGCACTCTTATAGGGGGTGCTACGAAATGGTATATTAAGATCGATCACTCAATGTACTCTTACTTCAACGACCTGGCGATGATCTTCTTGAACCATTTCCAATTACCTGTGAGATACGATGCCAACACCGAATTGTTGGCCAACTTTGAGCAAACCAAGGATGACCACATCTCTGATCATATCCGAGAATGGTGACATCAAAAGATCTTAATTAAGGTCAAGGTACCTCATGCTTTCTTTCTTGAGTGGTTCCTGAAGTCTTTGGTTCCCTTCGTATCCAAGGACGTAGTGACTTCCAAAGTGTTGTCAGAAGTGGAAGCGATTATGAGAGTGCATCAGCTTGAACTGATCTACTCTCAATCCGACATGCCCTATGAGATTTTGCAAGATGTGTCATGGTCTACTCTTGATAAGGCTAAGAAAAAGTTTGGACCCCATGTCAACGGTATTGTGGGCTCAACACAAATCAAGTCCACAGACCTGTTGTCAAATCAGTTGCAACAATTTTTGATACAACAGACTATGGCCAGCTAGACTCCAAGTTCGATTGTTCTCCCTACCCAGACATCGAACGTAAATAATGTGTAGTCAAAGAATCCCAAGGCCAACCAACAACCTGAGGTAAATAAGAAACAATGAAATAAGAAGGGTAAAGGGGATAAAAAGACTAGCAATACTGATGGCGGGGGAAAAACGAAGAAGAAGAATTTGAAGTATCCATGTAATCTTTGCATGAAATACCACCCAACTCATATTTTCCCTCGGCTTGCACAAGCTCATAAGATATTAGCACAAAAACATCCTGTTGTGCTAACGAACCCTTTTCCACAAGGGAAAAACATGACTCAAGCTTCATCATCCATGAGCACGGCAAGGGGCATTCAGGGACCCCCCACGCATATCAATAACAACCCGGCCACAAATATTTACATGATTAATGTCGAGGCTAATTTAGTGACCAATGCCTGAGACTACAGAATGCCAAAATCTATTGAGAAGGGAAAAGAAGCCACTAACCCACCGAATCCTCTCAAAATTGAGAAGGCGGCAGGCGAAATGATGAATCGCATCCCTAAAGGTGCGTTTAAGAAGGCTTCTCATAATCCAAATGAGAGGGACACCCATAAATACTCCATTGTAGAATATTTAGCATAGACCCCTTGCATGATGTCCTCTTTTGAAGTGCTCCAGAGTTTCCTCTTGCAGAGGAAATCTCTAATGTCAACCTTGGGAGTGGCAGAGACTTGTAACCCAGAAGAGATAATTTTCGATCCAACCAACTTGAAACCCTGTCTTCCTTACCATGTTTCTTTTTAGATAGTAGTGGCTTACACCATGAAATTGTTTACGCAAAACATCTTCCCTACAGTGGTTTACGAGGGTGCCTCGACTTGCATGATGTCATTGGCATGTTGGAAATCCATCGACTAGCGTGGGTTGTCTTTGTCGCATATGTTGCTTATGGTGTTTGATGGTCAATCGTTTAGACCACATGGAATTATTCCTTCTTTCCCCATGAAGTTGGGAGGAAAAGCCATGTGTGTTGAAGTTGAAGTGGTTGATGCACCTCTCGACTACCACCTGTTGTTAGGAAGGAGTTGGACTTATGCGATGCATGTAGTGGTTGCTACGATTTTTTGGGTCTTTTGCTTTCCGCACGAGGGCCAGATTTTGACCATTAACCAGTTGTCCTTCTCTTGTCCTGACCCTTCATCAGGGCATTCCATAGTCCCAATGATTGATAGTCTACAACTCGACACTATCAACTTAGGTGCTGGTTTGTTTCCATTGTTGATGGGAACTTTTGATTACCCGTTTCCTTCTGGCGATGTAAATCTTATATCGGTTGTTCTCAACCAACCAAGGAATGCAATTCTCCAAGTGTCTTCATTTTGAACGAGCTACTTTAATGATACATGGAATTTACCTTCACCATAGACATCGATGGAAGGGATAGGGAATCATGGCATGGTCATTCCCTTGTCCGCATTTGAGTTTGCATACAACATTGTCCAACAGACTTCAGCTGACCTCGATCCGACTCCCACACAGGAGTTAGATCTGATTCGATCCGACTTCCTTCCCGAGTTAAGGAGAATAGAGGTGGGAGAACTTGTTTTGACTGTGAATGGAGATAATTCTTGTCCTATCAATCCTTTTCTATGCACAGAGTTTACACCGAGGGTAACATTGCAAGAATTTCTACAATGATTTCAATCGATATCTCCAAAACCCCTCGTGTTGTGGAGAATTTTTTTCGTTGGAGAGGATTGCTCCCTTGATGAGATTCGAACTTACACTGAGCTATTAAAATAATTCCATGACTTTTTTGCCTGGTATTACGAGGAAATTCCAAGCATCAACCCATGAATTGTTGAGCATGAAATTATGACTTATCCTGATCCCAATCTGGTCTGACAAAAGCTTCATTCGGTAAATCCTCAAAAGGCGACAACAATCAAGGAAGAAGTAGAAAAACTACCCAAATCCGGTTTTATCTACCCTGTACATTTGACATAAAGGGTGTCAAACCCGGTTCCGGTTAACAAGAAACAAGTCATGATTCACGTGTGTATGGAAATCCATGATTTGAATAAGGCCTGTCCAAAAGATAATTTTCCTACCCCATTCATCGATTATATTTTCAATGAGTGTGCAAGCTACAAGATCATTTCATTCATGGATTGTTTCTCAGGATACAATCAGATTCAAATCAAGCACGAGGACCAACATAAAATATCTTTTATTTGTTTGTGGGGGACATTCGCATATCGTAAGATTCCTTTTGGCCTGGAGAATGCTGGAGATACCTTTTAGTTGGCCATTCCTTTTTCTTTCATGACCTTAGACACGTAGTAGAGGCGTAGATTGATGATCTAGCATCACACTCTCACAAGAGATATGATCATCCCACTCATATTCAACTAATCTTCGATTGATGTCGTTATTATTGGATTCAATTGAATCCTAACAAGTGTAGTTTTTGTGTGACGTCATTTTTTCTCTTAGTTTTATTGTATCGACAAAAGGGATCATGGTCAATCCTCTCAAGGTTGAGGAGATAATTCAATTTCTTCCCCCATGCATGATACCCCATCTTTAGATCTTATAGGGGAAAGAAAATTTTCTTCAGTGTTTTGTCGCAAATTATGCTGAGATCACCAAAGGGTTTATGTGTCTCTTGAAAAATGGGGTCCCATTCTTTTGGGATGAAGCTACTCAACACTCCTTCGAAGCGTTGAAACGTGCCCTGACGTCTGCCCCTCTTCTCTGGCCTCCCAATTATAACAAATATTTCTCGTTGTATTTGGCTACTGTAGAGTCAACCATCGACATGGTCTTGGTTCAAGAGGATGATTTTCTCGAAGAGAACGTTATATATTACCTTATCCAAGGCTTGGTTGGGCCAGAACTCAATTATTCTCACATTGAGAAGCTTGCTTTGGCATCTTTTCATGCTATCCATTGTTTCCATCACTACATTTTTCTTCGCAAGACCACTGTCATTGTCATCGTGAACCATTTCCAATATGTGTTAACATGACAGTTCATTGGAGGAAATAGTAATAGATGGATAGTCATCTTAGAGGAATTTGACTTGGACTTTGTTTCTTTGAAATCCAAAAAGTCATTGGTCTTCTTCGAAATCATTTCGAAACTTTCATTCGAGTCTAGTGATATCATGCCCAAAGAATTTCCTATTAAGGGAGATATTTTTCTAATTGCATATTTGGGCCCCTGGTATGGAGTAATACTGGTCTATCTCCAAATGTTGAATTTCCCCACTTCTGCTTTCTGTGATGAGAATCAATGAATTCAACATCAAGCGTGAAACTATCTTATTCTTGATGACACTTTGTATCATCGAGGCATGGATTTCATTCTTCGTTGATGCCTTATCCATGAAGAATCAAATCTTGTTTTTAAATAATGTCACACTGGATCATGTGGGGGTAATTTGTTTGGGTTGGAAGCAACCCAAAAGATTATGTGGTCATGTTACCTCTGGCCCTCGTTAATCAAGGATTGTGTTGAGGTGGTCTAGAGGTGCCACCCATGCCAGATCTTCTGTTGGAAGATGCAGGCACATCCTTCTCCTATGTTTCATGTCATTGTTGTTGTTCCTTTCACCAAGTGGGGGATTGAATTCACTACATGTGACCTAGCCTCAGTAAGGGGTCATCATTACATCATTGTAGCAGTAGACTACTTCACCAAGTGGGTCGAAGTTATGCCAACATCTAGTAATGATCACGAAAATGCGAATCTTTTCATCTTTAATCAAACAGTAGAAAGGTTTGACATCCCAAAGGATATTGTCACTTACCATGGCAGTCACTTCCAAAACAAAATGATGACTGAGTTAACGTCAAATCTCAAGTTCAGACAAGAAGATTTGTCACCTTATTACCTGCAAGCGAATGGACAGGTTGAAGCTATGAATAATTCTCTCAAGACTATTCTTCTATGGACGATTAATTCTACCAAGTCAAATTGGCATTTGATGTTGTACTCAAAATTGTGGACCTACCGAACATTTGTGAATACTGCCACTGATTTTTCACCTTATTGTGGACCTACCGAACATTTGTGAATACTGCCACTGATTTTTCACCTTTTCAACTCATATACGGGCTGGAAGCAGTCTTACGAATTGAGTGTCAGATTCCTTCTTTAAAGTTGGCAATGGAATTACCGTCGGACACTTCACAGATTGAGGAATGCATACTATATCTCGAGCATCTCAATGAGCCGCGTCGTGATGAAGCCTTAGCCAATGAGGCTCATAAGTAATGAGCCAAGTGTCAGTATGATTAGTCCATTCGTCCTCATATTTTATTCGAAGGTGGTCTTGTCCTGGTCTATGATCAAGACAAATATCTCCTGGGGGTAGGCAAGTTCAAACCCATGTGGTTCAAATTGTTCATTGTGAAAGAGGTCTTGAAGAAGGGCGCTTACCATCTGGTTGATTTTGAAGGAAATTCCTTCGCAGAGCCTAGAAATGGCCTCTACCTCAAGAATTATTACTCTTAGGTTGGTCACTTGGGTGACTTCTTGTACATACGTATAGCTTCTTATACATTTTTTGTCTTTTTTGTTTTGTGGCGTGTAGTTATTTATGGCTTCTTTTTCACTGTGGCAGATGTCAAGTGAATTGGAGGTGTATTTTGGGATCGCGGATAGTGCTAGCCAACACACTGGGAGGCTTACTTCCGCAAATTGGGTGATTTTCACACCTGGAGGCCATTTGCTATCTTCCAGAGGTATTTATCTAGGCAATGCTACAAACAATGTTGTCGAATACAGTGTAGTAAGAGAATTTCTTCATGACACTTTGTCGCATGGAATTTCTCACCTCCGGGTCTACCTATATGCTCAATTGGTTGTGTCCCAGTTAAATGGGTTTTACCGCATTTATGATCCCACTTTGAACTGACGATTCCTTATGGTATGTCTCTTAGAACATTATTTCGATTACATTATGTATATCCATGTTCCTAGGAGATTTAATCATCTAACAGATACTCTAGCTAATCAAATATTACATTTGCATGTTGCACACACTTAAAAATAAAAGCACACACATACACATGCAAATACATTTGTAAGAAATTTCATCCATAAGACATAAAATATGTATGTATATATATATATATCTCCAAAAAGTGTCATGAGTACATAGTTGGGTGTGAACGCCTCAAAAGTGATAAATATACATCGTTGGGCTTATGCCCTAAAAAAATACATATACAAAAAGTGTCCTTGGCACATCAATGGTCTATACTATATAATCACGGGGCCTATTGGCCCTGCCATAATGTACAATGACATTGGCCAAATGATGGAATAATTGGACCCTAGTCTGAGGCACCCCTACTACATGAGGCTACATAGAAGGTGGGAGATCCTCAATCTCAGCCATAGGTACAGTGCGAGTGAGCATAGTGAGGTTGTGCTCCACTCGTCTCAAGACTCTATCAGCCTCTCTTGTTGGGGGTCCCCCTGCAGCTGCTGGTCCTCCAACTATTGTTGGTCCTTCCTCTGGTTGAGGATGTTACCAAGTCCTAGTGAAGTCCCCTGGTCGTACGAGACCCACACTTGTAGATAACAAATACACGAGTCAATATTCTATACACAAACAAAAAAGGTATATATAAAACAATTAAAAATTAAATAAATTTAAAAAGTATGTTACCTATCTCGCCCAACTCCTCGTCGAGAGGCACTGGCATGTCAGGGTCTCTGGTGAATTTGATCCTGACATATGGGTAATCCTTGATCACTGAGATATGTCATGCCCACCAGTAAAACTATTTGTAATCGAAGGCCTCTAAGGTCCTTCCTCCACCCTGTCGTGGAAGCAATGCTTCCCACCTACATATTGTTGGGAAGAAGGCTACATGCTCCCCTACTATTTCTCTGGGACTGAGACTAGGCCCCCTCTCGAATAACAAGGAGAAAAAAATGGTACCGAACCCAAAGTTCTTTTTGTTACATTGTCGACACTCTATAAGCTATCTCATTGATCCGGATTATTTTTAGCACGAAATGAGAGCGGAGATATAACACATAAATATTTAGAGATATTGC
>CBVK0100421563.1:0-13280 GCA_900067695.1 Picea abies
CTTGCTTAACCTTTTCCATGAGAAATCCCTCTTTATATAGGGGAAAGAGATATGGTTAAAGAGATTAGAAGGATCCCACCAAATCAAAGAAGCGGGTAGGATCCTAACCATATGGATTCCACCTCATATTCTAGAAGATCCCCTTCTAGAAATTTCGTGAAGTTCGACCTTTTCTTAGCCTTTTGGCATCATCGCACCCCAACTATAGGAAATCCTATAGAGACATTGCAAACTAGCTTTAGGGAAACCTGCGATGACCAGACATCATCGCACTCTACTTATGATGCAACCTATGACGAACTTCCTTAATAAGGTTTTTTGGAAGAGAGAGCCAATATCCTTTCTCATGAAGATAGGTTCTTTTGGGAACATGAACATGTGTTTGTCAATAGACCATTAAGGTGACCAAAATAATTTGTAACAATGGTCATGTTCGGAATCCTTACAGATGGGTGCTCTACCCCATCCCCTCATTAACTCTTGTGGAGGTCTTCCCACCTACCAGCCTGACTGTAATTCATTTATGGGTCAGAGGATTATTCTGGTCCTCGACAATTAAATTCTGTAATGTACTGGTTTGGTGAAGTTTAACACAACCATTCTTGGTCCCCTTCACCATCTCTTTCATATCATTCGTGGTCTTTTCTTAACACATCCCCCTTCCAATAGTCATGCAACACTTATCCATTTTCTAGTAAATAACATGATTTACATTTGTTGACCCTTTACACAAAGGTCTATCAAATCAAACATTCACACATATTCACTTTTCCATAGTCTCTTGGCCATTATAGTTTTACTTACAAACTAGGGGAAACAGGGTGTTACATTGTTACTATGGGGATTAGCTATACAGGATACCAGAGGTAGTTCCAACTATTGTCCCACCAAAACAATGCCACAAAGTAATCTCTCATACTACAAAGTTTAGCTTTTTCACAATCCGATCAGAAGGTGAACAAAAGGACACTGCAACCACTGCAGCCTCAACCCAAGACCTTTCTATCCAGTAGAAGTAGATTGACAATATTATAAACAAGTACCAAGATGTTCTTGATGCATCTACGGGGGTGCCTCCACACTGCCTAGTCAAGAAAGTTTATAACATAACCCTTCATACTCTTCATGTTTCATCTTCACTGACGAAGTCCTCCCACACTCAGGTAGACCATGCAGTTAGATTGGTTGAACAGATCCAAATCCTCCAACAATAGGTTCATGACATCCTTCAACAAGCTAAGCAGGACAACTTCTTTATCAAGGAAAACAACACAACACGCTTAAGATTTAGAAAAAGTCTCCCCATCTCCCAAAGGAACTTGATGCAATGGAGACCATTGCTTCCTAAGGGGGGGGGGAATGATCCAGATGGATCTCAGTGGCCATCCACCTCTTCCATTGAATCACCATTTTGAGCCCGTGGCTTTGATAAACCATGATATTCCCCCTTTTTATGGGGAATGTAATGTAATGTCATATTCATTTTTTAATTACAGACATCATTTAATTATTTCCTAGTGATCTTATGTACATTCCTACAACATAGTGTTAATGCATCGAATCTCATTAGAACTCTGTAGTTAAGCACGCTCAGGCTAGAGTAGTACTAGGATGGGTGACTGCCTGGGAAGTCCTAGTGTTTTACATGCCTATGGCATTTTATAAACTTAGTCCAATTTATTCCACATGCATCATGGGAACACATGCACCATGGGAATTGTTCTCCTCTCACTCTCTCATATATAATTGAGGTGAAGGAGGCCCTTTAGGGAGGCAATGGAGTGTGATGTAAAGATTCTTGTGAATGAAGTGTATCCAACATCTCTTTCTTTTTAGACATAAGCTACCCCATGTTTCCAGTTTGTGTTCTATAGTGTTTTTCTATCTTATTCAATAATAGAAGTTGGGTTTCACTATATTTCTATGTTCTCTTCTATATGTTTTTGTATTTCATTATTATATCTCGGTTATATTTCTGCCTTCATGTCATTCTCAAAATAATCTGGATCAAAAGGGAGGAAGGAGGACGCAACAATGTGAAGGAAGGGATGGCATGAAGGGTAAGAAGGAAGTGATTGAAAACTGTAGAGGACAGGTGGATCAATATTGTAGATCGTTCGTACTAGAGAGGGTTATCAGAGAATGTGATACTGACACCCAATGTGTACTTACGGACATGGGTCAAATGAGATTATTTTCTCTTTTCGAAGCTAAAGCGTCAGGAACTTCATCAACACCCACGTGATGTGTACACAAAGAACACCATATGCTTGTTGGAAAAAATGTAGTTGTACTTGGAAATATCGATGATATGCACCCTATGTCACTCTATTGATATCTCCTGAGTGATTTATATGAATGATTTCATTGTCAAAATGTGAATTATACCGACTATGAGTTGTGTTAAAGACTCTACAACCTATGCTACTATTATTGTGTTGATCCATAAAGCTGACAAAAGGTTAAATTGTGTTTGACCCTTGAGGGCCATAATACACCTTCAACCAACTATTATTGGTGAGACCTTTGAGGGGTTGTCCTTGTAGGGTTTCGAGCTTGGAGGAACATGCTTCACTGATGTAGACTAGCCAAAATAAACCCCTTAGGTATATTCATCTTGTGATTGTATGATACATGTTGGTGATCTTGGTACATGCTTGGTACATGGATAGAGGCATGTTTTGGTGATATTGAGCATCTAGTTGAGAGGTGTTCTTGGTGATCGTGGATTTGGTTTCGTTGATTTTGAATATCAACGGTGGTCACAGGTTGATGATGGTATGTCAGTGACTGTGACTGTGACAGGTTGATTACGGTTTGATTATCAGAGGCAATGATAGTATCATTGGTAGTGACAATTTGTTCTGCACTTATATTTCAGGGTGAGAGGATGGGGAAAGGAAAGGGGATTGTATCCTCCTTTCGGTTGGTGTCAGAGAACACAAGGAGTTGAAGCTTCCTTCATGTTGGATATTGTAAATCAGGGGGTTGTAGCCTCCTTCTGATTGAAGCCAGAGAATTCAAGGAATTTTAGCTTCCTTCAAGTTGGAGCCTATAAACTAGGGGGTTGGAGCCTCCTTCCAGTTGAAGCTAGAAAATCAGGGAGTTGTAGCTTCATTTAGGTTGGATCCTGTAAATAGGGGGTTGTAGACTGTAACTAGGGGGTTGGGGCCTCCTTCTAGTTGTAGCTAGAGAATTGGGAAGTTGGTGCTTCCAATGAATCCTCCTTCTAGTTGTAGCTAGAGAATTGGGAAGTTGGTGCTTCCAATGAATGTAATCTTGATATATAAGAAATAGTTACGTGGTTTTCTCCCATTTGGGTTTCCATGTAAATTCTGGTGTACTGTGCATTTGATGTGATGTTTTTGGATGGTATTGCTTATGGTTATATGCTCATGATATTTTGAATGCAATCATAGATGATATATTGTTGATAAAGTTGAAGTTTATATATTGTGATTAAAAGTGGTAAAAGTGCTCATACTGATTCACCCCTCCCCTTTCATTATTCCAACAACCGGTTCACATATTGGGTCGGGAGATCTAGAATCTTTGGAATTGATCCATAGGGACAATAAAGGTCCAATGAACCTAGTACGGTCCAAAGGATGCAACTTCGGAGCATGAGGATGTTACGCAAGAAGAGTACCCACATATGTTTTAAGAATTTTGAATTTTTTATTGTACATGTGTATATAATGCACTTATGATAGCGCTTAAATAAGGGGGATGGGAATGTAATACCCCTAGTATGAACCTCAATTGTAAATGTAAATGTACATAAGGGATGGTGATTTGTTGGCATCCAAGTTTTGGGTTCAGTTTTATGTACATGCACCAAGGGAGGAGTGGGAGCCTATTTCATAGTTGTTCACACACCTAAGTATGTACATGAGGATTTCCTTGAAGTGGGCATCAGACCAGGTTTTGTAGCTGGGATATTTTAGGGCAAGAGATATTTTTTATATATGTATTTGGAGGCTAGAGTTCAAGCGTGGTTATTAGGATCGATATCCTAGATGATAAAAGGATAGTGGGCCTATATTTTAAAAATGTAATCACACTCAAATATTAATGGAAAGTGGGGATAAGAGTTTAGGAGGAGGGGCTAATCCAAGGGGGCTTAAGCCCAAGGGGAATATTTTAATAATATTTCCAAAAGTATAATTTATTGGATATATATTTATCCTAGGATCCTAAGGGATGTGAACAAGTCACCAAGTGGAGGTAATCTAGTTCGTAAGGTGACAAGTGTCTAGTTATAATAATGCAAATATATTGTTGGGCCTTAAAGGTGACAAGTGTCTAGTTATAATAATGCAAATATATTGTTGGGCCTTAATGTATTTTGGGGGAATTCACTCATTCCTTCATCATTCAGACCATCACTCCTTTGCTAGGCACCTATACCTTTCTTCCATCACATAAACAGTACTTTGTGAGGCTTGTGTGTTGTTGAAGAGGTGGGTTGTCAGGGTCATGTGCTATTGAAGAAGCGGGTTGTCAGTCCCATGAGAATTCTCTCTAAGTGAGAAAATAGTTGGGAATTGTCTTCCAAATGTGCCAAAGTTGTAGCTAAAGATCTTGGAGACTTCTTGTTTCCCCTATTGTTGAAGCTCAAAATGGAAGTGGGGCGGCCGAAGTACTATTGAGAATATAAGGGGAACACTTCCTGGGGTGGACATGCATGTGGGGAATGAGGAACTGTAGGCTATCTACTAGAGTTGTCACCTTTTCTGAGCATTTTTCTTGTTGATATACTCTATCTTCGGTTAGGAATCCTTTTCCTTGGTGGAGTTTAAGCCCCAGCTCAGGGGTGACCTTTTCTTGAGAGTTGATGAGTGATAGAGTCTATGGATGGGAGGAAAGTCTTTGACTATGGCGAGCCCTAAAAATGTTGTTTAGGGCCTCAAAACGACCCCGAAAGTCGGGGACCCGAAAACTAGGAAAAAAATGGAAAACTGGAAAACTGCCAAAATGGGCTAGTTGGAATAGGTGGGAGGCCACTGAAATCCATCTGTATCAAGGAAGGAGCTATAAAGGTTACTCTAAATATTTGGTTTCAAGACTTGGGAAAGGAGCTTAGAAGGAGACCATTGCATCAACTTCTCATTTGTAAGTTGTAATAGTGCTTCTTTGATTAATAGAAGACATACTTGATGTTTCCCTCTATCTAATTATTCATACAAGTTTATGTATTCATTAGTATAGAATTAGTATAATTATGTGTTATGATATGCTATTAGATATGTTGTCAATCCATGCATGATTTCTTTGATCTTTGGGAGGCTTTCATATTCTTTAGAGGTTTTCATGTATGATTCAGATCTAGGAACATCCTTAGTTTATGTCTCTATTCATGTCTTAGGCGCTAGTAGAACCTAGGGGAGATCATCTCCTGCAGGGTGCAAAACCCCTACAACATAAGGCACGGTCAAATAGGTAGTGCAGGAAACCACTGAAAAGTTGAAGATTCACTTAACTACAAAAATGGTCGAGGAGATTGTACAACAAAAACCACAAGTCAGGGAAAAAGTTGGAGTGGCCAACGATGCACTACAAAATTTTTTGGAAACCTGGAAGCAGACCTAATGTTTCTCAGGATGAGCCACATGTTAGTTTTGGGGGCCTGTTGGAGTAGGATATTTTGGAGAATTCTTGGGAATTGCGCAGAAACGGATTGCGCGACATTTTGGCTAAGGAGCAACATGCGTGCAAAACAGCTGGAGCATGTTCGGGAGTTAGCATGCAGAAGGCAGAAAGTAGTTAGGATTTTGGGGACATTTTGTCCACTTTGTAACCATTTTGTAATGATCTTAGACCTATTATATAGCTATAAATTGTAATAGGTTTTTGGGTAGAAGTGGTTCTTTTGAGGTGAAATGTGTGAAGTAACTTGAGTTGAGTTTTGGTAGTGAGTTTTGGAGCGAGATTTTTTTGAGGTATGACTGACAGTTTTGGGAATTAGGCTCACACTACAACAGTTAGGATCGCATTGTAGCAGAACGACTGAGGCAACTTTGGGTAATGTTATCTGATACATCTTATTATAAGCCCAATGCACAATTGTAAGGAGATTTCAATGAATAAAATAAGAAGCCAGTCATTGTGGACGTAGCCCAATTTGGGGTAAACCACGTTAAAACCTCGTGTCTTGATGTTTTGTGTGTTATGTTTATGATTTTTATTGTTACTGCACAATGATGATAAATGTTTAGTATTTTGAATATGTCACTGATGCATGTTGTTACAATTCCGCGCACTCAAGTTAATGATGAATGAATGAATGTTAAGTGGAGTAATGTCATGCACATGGTATATTGAAAGATAATTAAGGGTTAGGTAACAAAAATTGTGCACACAGTAGATGAATGGATAATGCATGGTAGGATTATGTTAAATTCCTCACTTTCCCTCATTATTGCATAATCTCGGTTCCTGCAGTCTCTCTAGATTCCTCAGGTGAGATTTCACTTGCTTGTAGGTGATGTTGAAAGGGTCAATGTCTAATGGTTTTGTTGGTTTATTAATGATTAAACCCAGGTCTTCCCACTATGCAACAATAGATGGGACAAACATGTGGGGAATGAGGGATTGTAGGTTGTCTGTTAGAGTTAGTACCTTTGTCTGAGTATTTTGGCTATTAATAGACTTTATCCTGGCTTAGGAATCCTTTGCCTTGGTGGAGTTTAAGCCCCAACTCAGGGGTGGTCTGCTAATGAGAGTTTATGAGCAACAAAGTCTATGGCTAGGAGGAAAGTCCGAGGTCTGCATGTAGTTGATGACTTCTTATAAAAGACAAGTGTCTTTTATGTGATTGTTTTAATTACTATGTGCTTAATTATCTATGTTATGGTATGGGTTTTTCTTGTATGATGTTGCATGTGAATATTTGTTGTTATTCTGCATAATGTTGTTCATATGCAGAGAATTTAATTATTTTAATGGTATCAGAGCTTTGGATTTTGGAGTGGCATTTCCCAGCAGGGAGTTGTCGATGCTACAATGTGGTATCAGAGCTCCAATTTCAACACTAAGCATGCATGGTATGTATAATAGATTTTTGAGGATAAAAAAAATTGCATAAATTTTAATTTAGAGGAAGTTTGCGATATGCCTAATAAATTTATTACAGTGAAATTGAAGGAATTTCATAGGAAATTTGAATAAAAGAGCCCATGAATTAAAAAGTATCAATTTCAATCTCTAATTGATACAAATGTGGGCCTGTATATGGTCGAATTTGGAATTTGTAGTGCGTCCATGGAACCCATGATAAAATTGGGTGAAATTGGGAAAAAAGACACAATTTATGTAACAAAATTATGGGAAAAATTGGGCATGGAGCATTCAAATTTTAAGAGAATCGATCATTTTGAATTCCAAGTGACTAAATTTCTATTAGATAGGTGATTCGAGAATTTCCATGATGGTCACAACAATCACGAGTCAGAATTATGGAAAAAATAGTTGCGCAAAGAAAGGATCCGCGTGCACTAAGTGGAGGAGACATGTGAAAAGTATGATACACGAGTGTGCGGACTAAAATTTGGTGTTGCATAGAGAAGCATTTGTGGCACACGTGTAGGTTTTGTGTGCGATGTATGCGCATTGAATATTCATATTGCATAGAGTGAAATTATGATGCGCGCATCATATTGGTCTATGAAACAAAAAGTTGTGTGCATTGAATATTGATGCATGGTATAAAAGACGTGTGTGCTAAATATAGGTGCACAATGTGATCATCACATGCACTAGATGTTTGTGTAGGGTACAAAACTCACATTCAATGGATGTTGATGTGCGGTGCAAAATTCACGCAAACTAGATGTTGGTGCGTGGTGTTGAAGTCACATGCACTGGATCTGGGTGCACAATGTGGAAGTCACGGGCACTAGATGTTGGTGCGTAGTGTGAAAGTGGCATGCACTAGATGTTGGTGAGCAGTGCGGAAGTCACTCTCATTGGATGATGGTGTACGATGTCAAATTCTCCTGCACTGGATGTTAGTGCATGATGCGTAAGTTGTGTGCACTAAATATTAGTGCGTAGTATAAAAATTGTGCACAATGAATAATGGTGCATGGCATAAAAGGTTGTATGCACCAGATATTTATACGTAGTGTAAAATATTTGTGCACTAATTATGGGTGCAAGGTTCATGCGCTACATTTTTTCATTGTCCGTATAACACTTGTGCATGTTGAATATGGGTGCATAATCCAGAACTTGTGTGTGTGAATTCGATTTGGCGGTCTATCACAACAAAAAACCAATGATTTTCCATGAAATTGTTTTTCATTTTGAAGGTCATAATCTTGCATGAAATGTTTTCGTTCCTAAACAATATTTTTAGGAGTTTTAATTTTTTATATTGTAAGTTCCATAGGAACCAAATACAATCTCTATAGATTAAATGATAAAGTTTTGAGAGAACCTTATAAAAGTCTAAACCATTCGTCAAGCGAAGATATTACGAGGAAGTTATAGGCCAAACAATGGAAGGTAAATTTGAGACCTAATTAACTTCTAAGGTTCATATGTCCCACTCTGGAATCTGTTTGGGGCACTAGAGTAGTCAATGGAAATATCTTGGGTCATACAAGACAACTGCACCTAAAAATGTACTTGAGGACATATAAGACACCTATAACATTCAAGGCTAAAAATATAATTTGGCCTTGAACTTCAGCAAGTTGTATCTAGCAGCCTCAAGCTCAAATGGAGGGAAAACTTGGAAATATTATCCAAAATATGATTATGAAGGAACCCAGTTGGGCTCCTGAAAAAACTCCAAAGGAGTAGGTGCAAACATGCATCGGTATAGATAAAAAAATTGCACGTGGGTGAAGGGTGAATAGAAGGAATAAATGGTTAATATTCCAATGACCATAACTTTAAGCTCAAAAAATAGAATTGAGAAAGGACGTAGTAGTTGGAAAGGTCTTGGACAAAGAATTCCAATGATTCAACTAGAAATTTTGATTGGGAAATTAAAATCGCAAGAAATCAGAACAAAGGCCTCTGATGCACCTATGGAACAAAATTGTGCATATTTTTCATGATTTTTTAAAATTTATTGGTCTAACAAATCCTATTTCTTGCACATTTTGCAGAGTTAATAGAAATTAGATCAGAATAATGAAATATGAACAGAGAACCTACAACCATGAAGATGGAGTTAGAGGGTTGTATGTCAATATTGGTAATGAGGATACAAAATCCAATGGACGTAAAGAAGGCGAGGAGAGAATGAACCTGGTAGAGACCATAAAAGGTCTAAAAAAATATGTCCAAAGCTATAAAGATGATAAAGAGAGGCTTATGAAATCCAAGGAGTAGTAATATGGATTCAATATCAAGTTAATGTAGATCTTGTATATAATAGAGAAGAAAATGGATAAGGAGATAGAGTCAATAAATTCAAGGATTCATAGGTATCATCATAAAAAAAGAGAAACAAGAAGTGTTGATAGGAATCACCACCACTCAGCAAAGAATTCATTTAGGAGAGAAAACAATAGTTTAATTCCATCTCCTGTCAGAAATCATTGGAGGAGGACTGGGGTGGATGAGTGTTGGCACGCAGTGGAAAGACCCAGAGTTAAACATTTATTCACTAAAATAATCCCAATATAATTTCCCTTTCAGCATCACCTGCAAGAGGTGAAGTATCACTTGGAGTACCTATGGGGACTGCAAGAACCAGGCTTTAGCAGTCATGGGGGAATACAAGGCATTCTTTCTTTATTGTTTACTTAACATTTATTCATACATTTTGTGCATAAAAACATAACATAACAACCTATCTCATATATTCAATAAACATATACGTGGAACCATCAAATCATATAATGTATTCATATTAACTAGTCATTATATGTGAGCATTAGATAGAATAAAAAAACACATCATAACACAAGGATTTAACATGGTTCACCCCAACTTAGCTACATCCAAAAAAACTTGCTTATTATATTATTCATTCATAGTTTTAATACTATGGGTGTGCACTGCACTCATACAATGATCTTCAGTAAAATTTGAAACGTTCCCAAGTTGTTCTATGTTGCAGCCCACGCATACCTCTTGACTGATATTCAAAACAACTCACTATTCATTGCTCAACACCCAAAACAACCAAGCTCTAACTATCGAGTGTTCACCGCTACCTTCTACCCAAAAACCATTACATATTTATAGTTTTACAATATGGATTATCCTATTACAATGTGGAAAACATTTCCCAAAATGCCTAACTAGATTCCGCCTTTTTCGCGTTGAATCCTTGAAATACACTAATTTTATTTTTTTTCTTCTCGTTTGTTGATTTTTCGGGAAATCCATGTCTGTGTGATTCCCAAAACTTACCCAAAATGGATTTCTCCAACATTCCCCCAACAGTCACATGTGGCTCATCCCAACCCACTTCAAGCCTGCTCCCATGTCACTATGAACTTATAAACTATTTCTCATGTGGGTGTGACCTTTTATTTGACTTGTGTTTCCTGCTACAAACATTCCTCTGCTTCTATCTCCCATGTTGATATATTTGTTGTAGTAATTTTAACTTAAGACATTCTTCCTTAACAGTAACTGAGTCAAATAAGTGTTGAACTCCTTTGATACTTTATTGTTCATTCTAGGTAGATGGATTTCTTGCGTCTCAAGTATCATAAATGTTGCAATACCTAGGTTCTTGATACACAAAAGATTATCTTCCTTTTTCCTTCACGTTCTTGTTCTTCTTTAGTCACCTTGTATCTTGTGGGATGGATCCTTCTTTAGTTCTTGTATCTCCTTATGTGTTGTCTCTGACCTCGTTTTCATCCTATTCTAGGAAGATTAATCAAATATGGAACTCTTTCCTGTACATATGTTGCTTTATTGTGCGCTTCTCATGTCTTCAGTGGTACCATTTCTCTCTGCAATTCCTTGAAATTTTGCATTCTCAACTCTATCTCTGTCACTCAACTCTTATTTACTCGCTCGACTCTAGCTGTTAGTGCTCAAACAATATTAACTCTTTCTTGGTGGCCCCTCATCTACTTTTATGGCTTCTACCAAGTTTTATCGGCCTCTTTACACTTAAACTTGCATTATCATCTGAATGTACATATAATTAATGCCTTCCATAGTCTGACATAACTTTCACTTATTCTACGGATCATGCTCCATATTTTCCATCCTATCCAAATATTCATCACCTCCTTCCTATTATGAAAATGCAAGTTGATCATTTTGCAATCATGTTCACTCTTTAATTCATGTCCCGTCAAGTAGGATATTTAATGCATTCATCCATCATCTACACAGATCTCTAAGTTTTCCTTCTTTATTCATACTTTCTTTCTCCTTTCTGTGTAGTTCACCTTCCTCTTTCTTTTCTATGTCAATTTCCAATTCATACTTCCAACATTCAAACTCCTTTATCGCTTTTCTTGTTTTTTTGTCTATAATACACTATGGTACAAGTACTATGGTACACATATTGCGTGTTGATAATAGTGTGCAGAAGCCAAGCTTTCCCTATACAGTTTCTGTTGATTACCATTAACTAGTCCTTCCACAACTTCACTAATGGGACAACACTTGTATTTGTCACAAATCAGATCACATATGGTCCTAAATAATGCATCTAGAAATTCCCTAGGTGTTACAAAAACCTTTTTTCATAAAGTAATAATAAGTCTCCTATCTGAAATTTATTTTGTTTAATGTGTCTGCCATGCCAAGATTTCTTGCATGCTTTCTGCACTTGTTTATGGAAACCTCTGACAAATCTGTCTTCTTCGAGTCCTACTAATTTTGATAGTCTCTTCTCCATTACACCAAAATTTATAAGCTCCGCCATCACAACAATGCACAAACTTGGTACAATAAACTTCATATGAATCACAACTTATTGACCATACATCAATCTAAATGGATTCTATATTGTCAAATTATTTCTTTTAGTCCTCTGTGCCCATAATACTTATGGAATCTTCAAATGCCAGTCATCTCGAGTTACATTGCAAACCATTGTTGATGCATGTTCTAGGATCTTATTGAATGCTTCTTCTATATCATTTTCCTGAGGGTGATATGGGGTGATCTTTTGATGATGGATTTGAAACTCGTCTTTCAATGTTGCAATCATCCTATTCAGAAAGTGAGCTCCCTGATCGCTCATAAGTACTCTTGGGCATCAAAAATTTGTCACCACATTTTCAAAAACAAATATCATAGTTGCCTTTGCGGTGAAGTCTTTGAATGGTTAAATAGTTTGTCACAATAATGATATACCTAGATCCTGACCTCTTAGCTGGTGGATTAATAATCCTAACAAATTCCACTGTCTATTTTTCAAATGCTTACAATGTCACTTGTGGAACTAAGGGAATTTCATTTCTCCTGGAAGGCTTTCTAATTCTCTGAGAAACATCAAAACTTTGGAAGAAGTCCTTAACATCTTTGTGAATGGTAGGCCACCATGGTACTATGTGTAAAATATTCTAAGTTGTTTCCCTTCCTGCATAATGACCTCCTACAACCCGTTCATGCACCTATGACATGAACATATGTATTTCATGATTTAATACACAACATCGCAAAATACAATTTGCGCCTAAATTGTACATATTTCCTTCCATCAACTGGTAGTTTTCTTCTTTCACTACAAGTTGCTTCTTTTGTGCTATTGTAAATTCTCGAGGAGCTGCTCCCATATTGAAGAAATGAAATATGTCTAGAAAATAGCCATCCACCATTTGTACTGAAAATAACTGTGGATATGGTAAACTATCATCCAAGTTTCCTACATCTTCTCCTAACAATATGCGTGACAAGTAATCCAGTCCTGAGTTAAACTTCCCTTGTTTCACGATCACCTGAAAATCATATTCCTGGAAAAATATTATCCATATTCATATTCCCCCCCAACAATGGCTTGTTAGCTAGGTATCTCAACACAGAATGGTCTTTATACATCTTAAAGTGAGATCCCAAAAGATAGTGTCTAAACTTATGTAAGGAATACACCATGGCTAAACCTTCTCATTCTCTCATAGTATAGTTTTGTTTTGTAGATGATAACTTACTACTTGTGAATGCAATAGGATGGTCTAACTCACCTTCACTTGTTTGTGCTAAAACTACTCCTAATTATATAGACGATGCATCCACATGAACATGAAATTCCTTGCTCCTGTCAAGAAAAACTAGAATTGATGCGGTGACCATCTATTGGACCCCAACAACTCCCCCTAAATGTTTACAAAATTTAAAGGGCCCCC
>CBVK0100421738.1:0-14211 GCA_900067695.1 Picea abies
AAGGGTGCCACTCGCCTCTTGACTGACTTGGTAGACATAAAAACCCCCTGGAGTCAATACTCCACTAGGTGATCTTGTGGGAGACTAATGACCTATAAGGAATAATGCCCCTGCCTTATTGCGCACCTCTTAGAATCATCGTGAGCGACTGTCGCAGTCTGCCCTCACGACATCATGGGTCTTCTTGAACTAGGTAATTGCTAACCTACAGTTCGAGCCATGGTAGGAGTGCTAGTAGGTTGTGGCAAGGCTGCTTTCCACACCTCTCCCTCAGGGTCTTTGGTTATCATGCATGACCCCTATACTCCACATGTGAGTCTGGTCGACAATCTATCGTCAGCCTACATCATCAACAAATCATGTCAGAAATAATATCCATAATCATATCATTTAATTAGATTCACAAGTGTCATATATACAACAATCAAACCCCAATAGTCCACTCCCTGACTGAATCTGGATTCCAAGGGGTTCCATCGATGCCTCTACATACACTCAAGAAAACTGAGTCAATAGCACCTATCTATGTCAATACAGCGTAATAACATGTCATCAATCCATAACACCTCATAATCATAATCAAATGTCCAATAGTATAATAATCCAGATCACTTGCAAGCAAGCTTCCTCAAAGAATAAGTTCGCTTAGTGCGCGCAAGAGCAGGATGTTACATACACCCCCTCTTAGTCTAAACTTTGTCATGAAGTTTCACAGTGTATAAGTTCTGAAATAATGTGTATCACAGTGTCACAAGTCTATCTATCAAACAAAAATGGAAATTGCTGGTGCATATCATATGTGTCCTCCCAGGTCGTCGAGTGCAGACTATAGTTGTCCCACTGGACCTTGATCTGTTCTACTATTCGATGTCGTAGCTGTTGAATGCGATGATCTAGGATGCGGATCGGCTCAGCCATGATCGCCCCCTCGTCCGACACCTACAAGGAAATCATGTCAATAACATGTGTGGAATCACTAATATAATGTCTCAAAATAGATACGTTAAAAACATCTTGCATACGCCTCAAAGAATCAGGCAAGGCTAGTCGATAGGCTATGAGCCCTTTCCTCTCCATAATCTAGAAAGGTCTCACGAACCTAGGAGAGAGTTTATCTCCCTTTCCAAACTTGATCGAACAATTATGCGGTTTTACCTACAAGAAGACTCAATTGCAAACTTCGTAACTATGGTTGACACGGTGCACATTGACATAACTCTTCTGCTGATCCCCTAGCTCTTTAATCCTTTGTCTTATTGTTTGCATTTTCTCTTCCATTTTATGGATCGCTTCTTGTTCCACCAGGACACTATCCTCAAGCCGATCCCAACTTACAGGCCTCTGACATGGTCGCCCATAAAGGAGCTCGAAAGGCGCCATCTTAATGGTGCATTGGTAACCGTTGTTGTAAGCGATTCTACCAGTGGAAAGAATTCTTCCCAATGCTTATGTTGGTCCATCACGTACATGCGCAACATGTATTCCAAGGTTTGTTTCATTCGTTCGGTCTACCCGTCAGTGTCCGAGTGATACGTAGTACTAAAGTTAAGTTGGATTCCCAAGGGCCCTTGGAAACTAGTCCAAAATTATCCAGTAAACACCGATCCATGATCGGATATAATCCTCTTAGGCACGCCATGCAACCTCACAATCTCACTGATGAAAACTCTAGCTATTTCAGGTGCCTGATACGTCATATGCACAAGAATAAAATGAGCACTCTTCGTCAGAGTGTTGTCTACCACAAAAATTGAGTCATGTCTTCATGTCATCAGTGGAAATCCAACAATGAAATCCACCGAAATAACCTCCCATTTTGATTCTGGAATAGTGTGTGGTTGTAGCAATCCTGCTAGATGTCTATGTTCACCCTTTACATGCTGACATTCTAGACATCTGGCCACATAGTTGACTATGTCTACTTTCATTCATTTCCAGAAGAATAAGGGTTTAAGGTCCACCCATCTTTGTGACTCTTGAGTGAGCCATGTATACTGCTCTATGAGCCTTATTTAGGATCAAGCTCCTCAACTTGTCATTTGGTGATACATAAATTCGATTTTTAAACCTCAATAATCTATCATCGTCAAATGTAAATCCTTCAAATCATGGTAATATCATTGGGGTTTGTCTGATAAAATCCTTGACCTCTTTGTACCAGTCATCGTCGCGCTGTAAAGTTAGAATCTTTTCATGTAGATTCATATTAAGAGGCAGCAAAAAAAAGATGTGTGGTCTCTAACTCAATGCATCTGCCACTTAGTTCACTGTTCCTTTTATGTAAGAAATCTCGAAGTCGTACTCGCTAAGCAATTCTGACCAACGTTGTTGTCACGTGTTCATGACACTTTGCGCAAAGATGTGTTGTAGTCCACAGTGGTCCGTCTTTAGTTCCAATTTTCATCCAAAAAAGTAGTGTCTCCAAACCTTCAAGGCATAAACAATGGCTAACAACTTCAAATCGTGCATCACATAGTTCTCCTCATGCCTTTTCAGTTTCCTTGAGATGTAAGCGATCACTCGACCGTCTTGCATCAAGACTCCACCTAAGCCTTCCTTGGTTGCATCAGTGCATACCAAGAAGTATGTGTCCATGTCAGGGACGTTTAATATCGATTTTCTTGTCAACAACTCTTTGAGCCTCTGAAATGCTTCTGTGCATTTCTCGATCCAAACAAACTTTTTGTTCTTCTTCTGCAATTTCGTGATCGGATTAGCTATCTTCGAAAATCCCTCGACTAATCGTTGATAGTATCCTGTTAAACCTATCAAGGTACGCACTTCCGGGACATTAATCAACACAGGCCATTCCATAATAGCCTCAACCTTTACTGGATCCATAGTGATACCTTCGTCGGAGATGACATGCCTTAAGTAGTGAATCCTCGATTGATAAAACGAGCAATTGGACAACTTCCCATATAATTTGTTCTCTCATAGACACTGTAGTACCAAGCACAACTTCTCGTCATGCTCCTCCGTCATCCTAGAGTAAATCAAAATATCGTCTATGAATACTTGGACGAACTTGTCCAAGTACTCATGGAACACCCTGTTCATCAAACTCATAAATACCCCACAGTGACACACTTGGACGTATCAGTCCTAGGTCCAACAAATCTTTCGTTTGCATTCTCAACTCCTGTAACTCCGGGGTAGACATCCGATAGGTCGTTCTAGATATCGGTTCAGTCCCCGGTTTTAGGTCTATAGTAAACTCCAATTCCCTCTTCGGCAGCATTCCAGGTAACTCCTCTGGGAAGATGTCTACAAACTCTCTCACCACAGGAAGGTGTTCTAGAGTTTCTGCTACTCCCTTTTCATTTAACGCAAGGATTGAATAGTTCTTACATCCCTTGCGTATGCTCTTCCATAGATGCAAGGAAGAGATGAACGTCATGGAAATTTCCTGGTTCTATCCTACAATCACACGTCTCTGTCCCTCATCATCGACCAAGCTCAACCATTGTGTCTTACACTTGAGTATCACCTCATGCGATTCCAACCAGTGTATACCGATCACGACGTCATAAGATCCTAGGATCGTGACGTATAGGTTGGCCTTGGTGACAAAATCTCCTAGGTTAAGGGTACAACCCATAACCTTGCCTCCAACCTTCTGTTTGGATCTTGAAACCATCTCTACAAAGATAAACTCATTCTGTTCGACTGTGTTTACCTTAATCCTTTTTAGCACTGCACCAGAAATGAAACTCGGTAGCAAGGAGATCTAGCAAAATACTAAGGGTTTGGTCAACGATGATACCTCACGTCTCAAGCATAGTCAAGTGGTGTTCTTCCTGGATGTTATTCACCGTTGCATGAATCCGATGGGCCTTTCCCAAATATCCTATGGTAGTGGGTCCCGCTGATCCGGACACTCTATTCCTCTCCACTGGGTAGTCGCATTGGTAGTGTGGCTCCCCACACATCCAACAACTCTTCTTTGGTCTAGTACTGCTGGTACTCGAAGTAGAAGCTGACGGTCCATCGGCCTGGAAGAGTTTTTAGTTGAGGCGTTGGTCGTCGAGGTGTAGTGAAAGTGGATCCCCTTTGGAAGCCATGATATACTGGCATATGTCTAGCTAGTGTTTGATGTTGTTGTGTACCAGATGACATTTTCCCTACTGATCGCGTTGTAGTTCTGCTCTGACCCCCGCTGATAAGCTCCTCCTCTGCTATGAGGGCCTTCTAGAGGTAATCATGCAAGGTCCGATGGATCATAATCCTAACCTTTACACGTATGATACCATTAAGGTCAAACACAAACCTGTTGACCTTAAGTTTCTCAATATTAAGATGCAGAGAACACTGACGCAACTCCATAAAATGAGCCTCGTACTCGGGCACCGTACGACTGCCCTATCGTAAGACGTTGAACTCGTTGAGCTAATGCTCAATGAATTCCTCTGAAAGGTACCTCTCTCGGAACCGTTCGTCAAACAATTCCCATGAAACATCTTCGACGACCATGTTCAATTGTGGCAAGAGCGTCTTCCACCATAAAAGGGCGCTCCCCTTCAGTTGAAAGACCACCATGCGGACCTTCATGTTGGAGGTATAGTCGCGAAGTGAAAATCACATCGCCATATTCTCCAACCATGCCTTGGCGATTGCGCTGTCCGGGGCACCAAAGAACTCGAGAAATTTGACCTTCTAGAGTTCAAGGTGAATGATACCAGTACCAACTGAAGTGTGTGGTGGACCCTCAGGGGGTTTTGGTGCCCTAGCCTTATCTCTGTCCAAACGGATGATTAGTGCCTCAGATATCCGTTGGAAAGACCTCATCAACTTAAACACATCACCCACCACTATCTGTTCCTACCGACAACCTGTTTGTCTCCCTGCCCACCACTATCTGTTCCTACCGACAACCTGTTTGTCTCCCTGGGGGTTACACCCCTCAGGAGTGGATGCTACTGGAGGCGTCGCGCCTCCTCCCTTAGCACCCTGTCATCTGCCTCTGTGACGTTTTCTAACCATGATTACCTTGATGAATACAAGTAAAACTAATTAGCAACATTATAATCAAATATCATATCAACGAAAGTCATAGTGATCCCATGTTGCAGGTTGAACTCGCCTCTGATACCATATGTAACGACTCCTTTTGGATGACTACAAGTGAAGTAGAAGATGCAATTTTTTCTTTTCTTTTTGACAGGACGACAACAACGATTACAACTATACAACACACCTAACCGCGAGCACCACACCCATTGAATGAGCATCAAACATCTATGACTCCATGCATTGGCACAAGAGTATCTGGGTGAAACATGCGTTAGAAAACAAGGAGAGATGACTAGCCGCTCGATGAATACATGACCACACCAAAACGGTAAGGTACAACATTCCCATCCCAAAACAATGATGTTGACGACAAATGACTAGAATCTCAAGGTGCGTGAACCAAACGCATGAAGGCGTTACAACCCAAGCGCTAATAACAACTTACAACGATCAACAACGGCCACATAGAAGGCACAAACCTCGGTCGAGTTATTGTTCACCTCCATCCCTCAGGGAGCACTATGATCCCCTCATCTGGAGTCATGTCGTCCCCAAGTGATAGGCACAACTATCACCTTGGTGTGACACATCCGATTTGGACCAAGGATTCTAGATAAATCTGACGCGCCAGGAGCCGAGTAATGATAAGAACACTACACCCATACCCCAAGAAACAAGTCGACGGGACGCAAGAAGATGAAAACAAAGGAAAAACGCAAGCCAATACACGATTTCGACAACCACCCAAACCATTTATCAAGTCTAAATTGGTCAATAATACAATCCAATTTAGCGTTAAATACAGATCTAATTTAACCAGTCTAAATTACAAGAGTCAGTGATTTACAAACTTAAATTAACAAGATATACAATTCTAATTTTGGCAAGTCTAAATTACGAATTTAGACAATAGCTATATATCAATTAACATCTTATCACATATCCAATTTTAGCAAGTTTAAACTACTACTGGTTAATAATTTGCAATTCTAATTTAACCTTAATACAAATTTAATTCGCAAGTCTAAAATTACAATTTAGACATTAATTACAAATCAAAATTAGCATTCACACAATCTAAATTAGCAACACCAATATATAAACAACATTCATGATATCAATTACAAAGCTTCTGATTATAATGGTAACAACAAATTAACTTCCAACATGCGTGACATTGTCTAGCCAATCAACAATATTAAGGTTTTACCAGTGGTCAATTACAGATTAAGTTGTTGGGTAAAAACAAGTTTGACAATAAACAAATTAACCCTTCCTTAAAAACGCCCGTACCTTAAAATCAATGCATGAATTGATGACACTCTTCCGATCTATCAATGCATGAATTGATGACAGTAAGGTGATGATGTTGTGAGACATGAAATCAAATGCCTTCAAGGTAAATGTTAATTCCATGCAGTCTTTAATCATAAAGGGTTGTGCCTAACATAAATTTTCAGTCATGAATAAAATCGTTGGCAATAATACAAGATAAATCTATACAGAAATATCACCTTACACCAATCACTTAACCAAGCCATAAAAATCAAGCTATAAATTACAGGGAAAAAAATCGTTGAATGCAGCTATGCGCCCAAAATGTTTTTAGAGCAATCAAATCACAATCAAGTATAGGCAAAAGGGTGACAAGGCTGGCAAACAGACATGAAGACGCAGAGATAATTAATATTAGTCGCAGAGGTGGATCGCAGATATTAAGGGCAAAAACGCCAGGTTAATAAAGACATGGAGACGTAGAGGTAATTGGCAAATTCATGGGGAAATACAAACGCCATTTTCCATAGTGATGAAGGCAGAAATACTAGCTAGGATGAATTGCATGGGTTGTAATAAAATTTTGCAGAGAAGAACGCCAGCTAGGTAAGAAAAACGCAGGGCATAAATTTGCCCTTAAAACCGATTGACAGAGAAGGAAAGTCGCATTCCCAAAAGTTGAAAACAAAACGCCTTTATAAGCCTGAGAGGTTTAAAGGTTGTTCTATTCAAACTAAATGTTGTTAGTAAAACTATCGGCAACCTTTTCCAAGAAAAAAAAATTGACTCGAATTATATTTAAATAAAATATGTATTTTTATTTTTTTATACTATCATCCAAGGATAATCCTAGCTATGGAAAAAGCCATATGGAAGTAGACTTATCATAGGCATTCGTCCAAGTCTAAAATATTACATCGTCGAAATCTATATCATAAAGGTTGGATAGAGAATTATGCAATTACTTATAAGAAATGTTGTTGATAAGCTATTGTAACAATCAAATGCAATCGAGGCTGTCAATAAGAAATTTATAGGCAACATAATTACACTGTCAGAACATTAAGGATCTTCACCGATAGCCTGTGATATAGTAAGATCATCGGACAATGAATCGTTGTCATTAAAAAAAAACACCACAATTATAAAACGTTGCACATAGAGATCGCTGGAAAAATTAACGGTTGGATAAACTGATGTAGATAAAACTAATGTTTGAGCTGGGTAATCGCCCAGGAAGATGCGTGTGAAGCATCACGATTGATAGTGCAAGGATGTAACCATTAAGTACAACTATGCTTAGGGTTCATTGGCCATCCTTTTTAAAACGGATATTACAAAATCACTCCAAGATTAAAATTTTTGTGTTAATTTTTTTTCTTCTAAGGAACTCACCATGGGTTATAAAGTCCCTGCAAATACAATGCTTACCCTTCATTTAACTATGAATAAAAATTCGCTAATTCTAAAAGTGAGTACAAAGTTGTTGCTAGATTAAAATCACCGTGTGTCATCATTTTTTTTGTTGAAACCACTAAGTTCAGTAAAACAAATGTTGGGTAAAAGATGGGGTCTTCAGAAGGGACAGGAGTGCAAGCTGTGGTCTAACATTAAAAAATAAATGTTGAGGTTAGCATCTCAACGTTGGAATAAAAACACAAAGATCTCCATTAAAACAGTGGGAAATATCATGGAAAAGTTGCAGAGATTTATCAACCAAGGCACAACGAAATTCCAAGGTTAAGCAATTAAAGGCAGAGAGAAAAAAAAGCACAGAGATGAACCAATCAAGTGTTGACATTCAAGTGAAAATAAAATAAAATAAAAATGCAATCCCAATCTAATAAGAAACGCTGTCATTAAAATCGTAGAGAAAAAGGGTGAACAACACACAGAGGTATTCAATCACAAGAAGGTGCAATGACCATCAATCAACCAAGAACAATCAACAGGGGTAGACGACTGGGCAAAACGTCCTTCGCTCATCATCCACGCATAGAAAAGTAGGGCATTAGGAACTATAGGTCTATTAACACCGAAGTGACGATCTTTGATCCGGCTCCTAACCGATTTCTTAGGCATGGACTGGTGAGCTAGGGACGAGGGCGAAGTAAAAGGCCCAAGGTCATTACAAATCAATAAATCTAGTTGGACAATCATGACATTCAGGGATCGAAAGCCAAGGGAATCAAGTCGAACAACGAGCTTAAGGCTTATGGGAAAAATTAAGTTCTCGATTGAAATTCTAAGTCAATATTTTCTTTACCCAAATAAGAGTACATGAATAAAAGTGTAAAGTATAATAATAATCTACCATGTAGAATAAAAATAAGTGTACCGTAGCTCAAGTCGTTCGCTCAGAGTCGTTGTCCCACATGCTCCATGCAATTCTCGCTTGTCGATTGATGAGACTTCACCGGTACCTCCCAGCCAACGCTAGGGGTACTCTTCTCCCCCCTTATCCCCCTGAGAAGCAAAGGGGCCACACACACTAAATCAGAGAACAACTAGTTCCCATCTTGCCTCGGAAGGTCGAGCTACCACTCCTCATCAAGCTGAGTATCCCAACTCACACAAGATAAGTCAGTCAAGTCTAAAATTCTGCAGCGTAACGTTACACATAACAGAAGAGATCCATAATCCTCCTCCTCCCTCTTTTATATAGAGTTTCTAAGTCATTTATTTTCCCAAATTCTCATTTAATTTATTGTTCAATAATTTAATTCATAAAAATCCTCCCCATACATGTGTAACCCATCCCCTTAATTGCACCATAAATTAATTTCATTAATTAATTAATTACTCCTATTTCCCTCACCCACCTAAAAGCATTCGTAGAATCTCTCTTAGGTGTCCCCATATTCACTGACACATTTTAATGTCTTACCCGCTTACTAATTTACTAGTTGAGTTTAATTTAGAAAGTTTGTAAATGCTAGATACCTTACTAAGTTAGTCTTTCTGGTTTTTCTTTGTGTTTCCCCTTTTTTTTATGTTTCCCACTTTTTCCTAATTCTTTTAAATTTCTCTCTTTCCCTTTTCATTTAAAAAGTCAAAATGGCAAGTGTAGAAATCACCTTTTCCCCCTTTTTTCTTTTTAATTAAATTTTTTTATTAGCATATGTAACAAAACAATTATTTCCCTTATTTCCCCATTTTAAATTTTATCCCCCAAAATATTTTTATAAATTAATTGAATTGTTTGCCCCTTTCTCATCACATGATTAATGATTATTATTATTATTATTTATTTATTTTTATTTTTATTTTTGTATAAATATATATGTTTTTTTTAATCACAAGTATCACTTAGACCTAGACTTTATTTTTCTAGGTTGGGCGACATTTTATTAGGGAAGTTGTTTTAAATTTTTCTCATCACATTACTCGTTCTAAGGCCATGTAGGTTTATTTATTTATTATTTAACAACGCGATGTGCCTTTTAGGATGCACTAGGTGCTCCAAGGGTGCCACTCGCCTCATTCTGTTTCTATTGCGCAACGTGCCCTTTAGGACGCACTACGTGTTCCAAGGGGGCCACCCGCCTCTTTCCATTTTTCTTGCGCAACGTGCCCTTAAAGACGCACTATGTGCTCCAAGGGTGGCACTCGCCTCTTGACTAACTTGGTAGACATAAAAAACACCTAGAGTGAATACTCCACCAAGTGATGTTGTGGAAGACTAAGGGCCTCTAAGGAATAAGGCCCTTGCCTTATTGTGTGCCCCTTAGAATCATCATGAGGAAATGTCGCAGTCTGCCTTCACGACATCATGGGTCTTCTTGAACTAGGTAATTGTTAACCTACAGTTCGAGCCATGGCGAGAGTGCTGGTAGGATTTGGCAGGGTTGATGTCCACACCTCTCCCTCAACGTCTCTAGTTATCATGTGTGACCCCTCTACTCCACATGTGAGTCTAGTTGGCAAGCTATCGTCAACCTGCATCATCAACAAATCATGTCAAAAATAATATCCATAATCAAATCATCTAATCATATGCACAAGTATCATATATACAACAATCAAGCCCAAATAGTCCACTCCCCGACTTGAACTGGATTCCAAGGGGTTCCATCGATGCCTCTGGATCCTCGAGGTCCAAAATCCTGCACACTCAGGAAAACTGAGTCAATAGCACCTGTTTATGTCAATACAACAAAATAACATGTCATTAATCCATAACACCTCATAATCATAATCAAATGTCCAATAGTATAATAATCTGGATCACTTGCAAGCAAGTGTCCTCAAAGAATAAGTTTTCTCAGTGCATGCAAGAGTGGGATTTTACAATGCATCCCCACTACTATCAGTGAGAAAAACTGTCATTGAGGATTACAAGTTCTAAGAAATTATAAATATCTCTTGATGTTGATCCTAGATAAAGTGTTCAAGTCAATGGGACAAGACCTACTAGAAGGAAGGCCTTAAGGAATCCCACATCATCTAGTACGTGCATAGAAAAAAGTTATTTGAGGAGAAAAAAATTGAACCGACATTAACTTGCAGGACTTTATTATGACTCTTGCTAGCTAGGAACTTGGTTTGCAAGAAAAACTCATGACTAGCTATGCTAGTTACCCAGTTTTCACAACTACACTTATTTTTATCTTTACTATATTATTTATTTACACTATCCTACTTTACTTGGAAAACAAAACATTTTCTCTAGTCATATTTCCAATGCATCCATTTATGCAAGAGGATCTTTGTTAAACTCATATAGAAATATGGAAAGTATACCTCCATGATTTTCGAGATATGAGAGACCGGTGGTTCTAGTAGAGATGGTGCCAAAAATTGTTGAACAATGGATCAATATGGTGTCCTGACGACTATTTGGAACCAAGTTTCTATATAGGCTTTGTCTCCTCGACTCTCTTTTTGTATCATTACATAAAGTTGTTCATAAAATTGCTCATGGAACTCCTCAATGAACAAGGGATCTGATGACAAACATGAAAGAAATTATTTGATATTTGGCTCTAGTGTTTGTTCTTTGTCTGATATCCATGAGTCTTATATAGTGTTTGTTCTTTGTCTGATATCCATGAGTCTTATATATGCTTGGAAGGTTGATTAAGGAAGAATTATAGGTCTTCTTCCTATGGATTAGGCTCATGGATCTTCTCTATTTCTTGAAATGCAAATTCCTCCTTCGTGAAAATTCTAAACTTTGGAAAAGAATTTAAGAAATTCCTTGTCGTGATAAGTCTTTCTTTGCTCAACAAATTCTTGAGCATTTTCAAGTTCTTTATGTTGGTCTAGAGATCCTTCTAATAAATGGATTATTAGTATGGGGGTTCTTACAACACCTTAAAAATAAGGAAAATAAATGAAATCAACAGAAATGAAAGAACACCACTCAAAGAAAACTTAAGCAATCTAAAATACAATCATGCACTAGAACTCCTCATGATATTGAGACCCTTCTACCCTTAAGTTTTCTTTTCACATAAGTTAGCTCTTCACAAATAAAACTCACTTTCATAAAGAAAACACGTTTTACCAACATGACGAGGACTTGGATAAACTCTCTAAAGTGAACGCATCATGATTTTACACTACAAAAAAAATTGCAAAGAGGTTGTCTTTGGGTCTTAATGCTTCTCTTCCTCTAAGTCATAAATGTTGGTGCAATGAAAATCAATTGCATAAAATAAAATAACTAAACTACAAATACTCTAATCCCTTTAGAATCTCCCCCAAAATGGTTCCAAAAATGTGTAGTTATCTATATGCATAAATCCTTGACATTAAATCTGGGGGCGTAAACTGACTAAGGGATAAGAAACCTCGAAGCTTCAAAGTCCCAGAGTAGAGGACAACCGTGGATCTAGTGATCGAATGAGGACCGTTAGGTCTTCGATCCTTCGTCCTTCGGAAGTTTAGTAGTTAGACAGTCTGGCGAAAATGAGTCATAGGATTTAAGGACTAAGAAACCCAAAAGATTTGAAGTCTAGAGTAAATCCTGACCGTCAGTTGTTGGGTACACATTTCCTTATATTTTGGGTATTTGGAGTTTAGAAGAAATCTAGAAGGTTGTGGGTGACATTTTCTTGGGTGTGGAAAGTCCCGAAGTCCTGAAGCCCATAGTCAATCCTAACCATTCGTTGATGGCGAACATGGACTGTAGATATCCACCCTTCGCCAATTCGATGTTTGGTGGTTCGGAAGTCTGGTAGTGATCAGGAGAAATAATACCCAAAGCCCGGAGTTTCAGAATTGATCATGGTTATAGGATGTAGGAGGAGTGTGTACCATCGATCCCCGAACTCTTCGAGAGTTCAAAAATCCATGTGTATTAGTTCAAAGTGGAACAGTGCGGAGGAACTCCGAAGCCCGTATTTCCGCAGTGGATCTCCATGGTAGATTCTTATGTGAGGAGGAATCATGTCATTCATCCGATTAAATTCATAACCAATGACGAAGGAAGATGGATGGTAGGGTAGAACCCACATCTTCTAGTCAACCTCAAATTAAGATTGAGTTCGGCTGGTAACACTCTGGGTGAAAGGGAGTGTTGGAGTGGAAGAAACCTTCAGAGTGTCGGAGTCTTGGAGCTCCAAATAGGGCCTTGTTGGTTCATCGCTAGGTTCTAGCCCACGATCACATTCATAACTGTCAAGGTAAAAGGGATAACACCTATGGTTAAAATGCAAGTCAAACTCCAGAAAATAAAAAGAAAATGACAATGAACCAATCGGTTCTAAAATTCTTAGATTAGCATATTGATAAGGGCCCTATGATTTTTCCCCAATTTGGATTTAAATAGAGATTCCACGCTACTAATAAATTCATATTTATCAAAACATTCAACAAAGAATCCACGAGGTAATGTTGGATTTAAAAAAATTTCAACGTGGATCCACTATACAACAAAATTGAATTGTCATAAGATTTAACAAGAAATTCACAATACAAAATTTTGGATCTAGAATAAAATTGGAGAGAGAACCCACCATATGAATTGAATTATTATTTAAATGAAATTCAACAGAGACCTCACGACATAAAATTAGGAATTTATTTCCTTAATTTACCAGTGAACAATACACTATTAAGTTTCTTTAAAATAGTCTCATGTAAAAGCATCGAGCATAAGAACTTCAAATATTGAATGAAATACAAAAAATAAAATAAAAACATAGACCATACACAATATCATTTCGAGTTTTACAAGAGGATCATGGAACCTAAAAATAGCATTCAGAAACACTTGAAATTATAGCGAAAATTTGAGAATTGTAAACACGGTAACTATTATTCTGTTGACAGCTATTGTAACAAATTGGCATTAATACTTTCTATTGATTCTAGAGTGGCCATACCAAATCTAACAAACTAGTATACTCTTACCACAAATAAATGTAGAATATAAAAATATTGGGACCAATGAAGTGTGTAATGAAGATTCCATTCAAAGTCTTCCGCTCCTTCCTTACTTTCACCTACTAATCATAGAGACTTCACCAGTGCCTCACAACCAATTCTAGGGGTACTCTTCTCCCCCCTTATCCTCCAAGCAACAAAGGGGCAAGCACAAAAACCAAAACAAAATAGCTTCCAAGATTCTCTCGCAAGGAAGAGCTTCCACTCTTTTCACAAGATTGGAGTCCCAATTCTCACAAGTAAAAGACAATCAAATCAAAATTCAATAGAATAAGAGTGCTCAAAAGGTCTGATACCCTTTTCCCTTCTACATCATTTGTTTTATAGAAATTTTCCTTATCGACACTCGTCCTCATGCACAAATATTTAACTTTTAATTTAAATTTATTATGATTATTCACCTACACACTTGTCATGCTCTCCCCAAGTTGCATAAGTGTTGGGGCTCATAAATGTCATATTTTCATCCACCTTTCTCTTCATTATTCTTCACGTTTCATTGCCCCATTAGCCCCATTAACCTTTCATGAC
>CBVK0100421823.1:0-11512 GCA_900067695.1 Picea abies
ATTAATTACAAAAGTACATTCACTTTAATAATCATTTTATTAAAGTGAATATCCTAAGTCCTAAGAGGTATTAAGGACGACTCCCACGTGTTAGACACAAATTGATGTGATGACTCCCACGTGTTAGACACAAACCGATGTGGAAGTACTTGTTTGATGCTACATACATCAACAAATATAAGATCTATCCTATTGGGAGGCTAGACGTGGTTGAAGTGAACTTAGATGGAGTGAAAACCTTTGTTGATTTTGAGGTCATAGAGATCATGGATGAAAAATATCCTTATAAAAAATTGTTAAGCGAGGGATTAACTCCTACTTGTGATCAATTATGTCTAAATTATAGCATTGAATTGTAATGAAGTAGACCACACATAATGTCTACATATTAATGAAAGATGAGGACAATGAGAGACTTTAGGAATGAGGATTTCATGGATAAATTCAAAGAATCATGGAGAGATTATGGGAGATAGTTTTTTTTTTAGAGAATGAAAAATCTTTATATTTCATCAAAAAGAAATTTACATATTTCCGTCCTATTGAAGACTGTCTGTTTCACTTTCAGTTCACATTTTAAATACACATATAATCTATCCATCATTTTTTAGCTTCCCACCGCAAAGCTTTATCTCTCCTTTTCATTTAGATTCCTTTTACATTCAATAGATCTCAAAATAGAAATTCCAAAAAATAAGAAATTTTTTTATAACCTAAAGTTCATTTCCTCCATGATCTGATTTGCATAGAACTCCTGAAGTATATATGGGCCAACGTCCAATTCCAGTACCTCCTTTGATAAGCGATCTGCCTCCTGATTTAACTCTCGGAGGATGTGTTTACATGGGAACCATTCCAGATTGTCTATGAAAGATCTAACTTGTCTTATCATGGGTCGTAGACGTCTCCCCTGAATCTCTGCTTTCCCATTTATCCAGTCGACCACCACCTGTGAGTCACCAAAGCCTTGTCACTTTCGTAGCTTGAGCATATCTGTATGGAAGCCCAAAGAGATGCGAGCTTTGCTTTGTTGTTTGAACCTCTCCCTGACACATATCTAATCATGAAATAATGTGAC
This sequence comes from Picea abies, assembly GCA_900067695.1. Classification (NCBI taxonomy): domain Eukaryota; kingdom Viridiplantae; phylum Streptophyta; class Pinopsida; order Pinales; family Pinaceae; genus Picea; species Picea abies. The sequence continues at coordinate 1,079 of CBVK0100421823.1, forward strand.
TTAGAAATAAACAAAATTGCACCTGCTTCGCACAATGGAGGATTAGAAATAAACAAAATTGCACCTGCTTCGCACAATGGAGGATGTCCCTGGCTAGCCCCGTCAAAGAATCCCCAAGGGATTCCGTCTGTGATCTGAGGCATTGAAGGTTTTTTGACCTTATTTTGTTTCAATTCGGTCTTATATTCCCTTGCCAATTTGATTGTCAACCCCGCCACTACCTCACATGGAATAAAACTATTTTGAAAGATTGTATTATTTCTGGACCACCACATAAAATACACAAAGAAAAAAGGTATTGAAATGTAGCGAAGTGCTTCGACATCCTCCATCCACTTTTTTATCTAACTTTCCAACTTTGCACCTGATCGCATCCACTGAACTTTTACTTCCTTTGCTATCTCCGCCCAAACTTGTTGAGCATAAAGACAGTCTATAAATAGATGTTGAACTTATTTATAATTTAATTTACAAAGTGAACATCTGTTAGGGCCGCACCACACCCTCTTTTCATACCGTTGTCACATGTTTAGATCTTGTTATCCATTGCCATCCAAGGAAGAATTTTAGATTTGATCGGGGTCTTTTGGGCCCAAATGAACTTCCACCACCATTTGCTTTCTTCGGTGAATGCTTCCTCTGCCTGCAATCTGCAACCCAGTTTGGCTATATAATTTCCTCTTTTGTCATCGCCTAACCAATAAAGGGTATCCTCTTCGTCCTCCTACAAAGAAATCAAATTTGACTTAAGAGAAGCTACATAGTCTCCCATCGATCTGCACATTCACCTTCTATTTCTAAAAGGTTGGCCGATTTCCACTCACTTCTTCCTGTTCTATCTAGATCGCCAATAGCTACATCTTTTAAAGAGTGAATTCCTTGGTTGTGTAGAGCATTCACCAATTCATTCAGAAGTTTGTAACCTTCTCTTGAACCGACCCATGGGTCTTCCTCGATCTTTACTTGTTTTCCATTGCACACGTTCCAAAGCAAGTGTTCTTCGATCAACATAAACACTTCAACCAGTGCCGTCCAACATATTGAGCTATTTTGAGTTGTCTTTGTTGGCTGTCGAAGCCATTCAACTATGGACATCCCATTAATGTAATTGACAGTCATCACTCTGCCCTAGAGCATTTCATTGTGCATCAACCTCTACATGCTTTTTGTAGCTAGTGCATGGTAGAACCAAACCAAATTCTTAATCCCCCACCTACCCAGCTCCTTGTGCTTGGCTAGATTTGACCACTTAACCAGGGGGGATACTTCTCGTCTCAACATTTCTTGTCCATAAGAATTGGAAGCAAAGTTTCCTTATTTTGTGTAGAATACCTTTTGAGATCTTATCTATGGAGGTCCAATACACTGGAATACTGCTCAGGACTGCATTTAGCAGAACTAATCTCCCGCCCTCGGAGAGCCACCTGTGAGCCCAAAAAGAGATCCTTTTTTGAATTTTTGTGAAAAGCCACAACCAGTCCTTGAATAGGTAATCATTTGGTTTTAAAACAAAACCTAGATACTTAACCCATCATCTAACAGATGTTGAGCAAAGGGCATATGGTCTTTCAATTGGGCTACAACTTCTTTCAGAATTACATTGATCATCACAACAAACTTTTCCTTATTCACTTGCCTGTAGAGGCACAAAAGAGTTCTAAAATATTTTGCATAGCTTTGAATTACGAAACAGAACCTGCACCAAAAAGAATTACATCATCAACAAAGAGTAATGGGAAAGGATTTCTGTGTTTGTGATGTTGATGCCTTTTAGGAGTCCTTCAGTCTGAGCCTTTTTAATCAGTAAGCTTAAACCTTCCGCAATGACTAAAAACAAGAAAGGGGAGAGGGGGCATCCTTGTTGTAGCCCATGGGAGGATCTAAAGAAAGGGGAAGGAACACCATTAGTAATGACAACAAAGGAAGGAGATTCAATACACCCCATAATCCAATTGACCGATTCTAAGTTCATCCCCAATCTTATCAAAGCTAGCTCGATGAAAGTCCAGTTCTCTTTGTCATATGCTTTTGATAAGTTGAGCTTCATGACAAAAGAGGGAATTTTTTTTAGCTTGATAGAGTGGAGCACTTCTTGTGTGATGGAAACAACATCATGTATGTGGCGATTAAAGAGAAAACCATACTGCTCTTCTGAAATGAATCCACTAAAGATAAGCTTCAATCGATTGGCAATGATCTTGGCAATGGGCTTGTAGATAAGGTTGCAACATGAAATGCGTCGAAACTCTTTACATGAAGATGGGGTTTGATTTTTTGGGATCAAGGCTAGGAAGGTGGAGTTATAGGAACCCCACACTTAATCTTTTAGATTCGTTTATCACTTTCTGCAGATCCCATTTTATCTGCTCGTAAAAGCCTAGGTAAAATCGACTGTGAGGTCATCGGGCCCAGGGATTTTACATCTTTGAAAGGACGAGAGAATCTAGAAAATTTCCTTCTCCGATATCTCTTCCTGTAAAGAGAAATTCATTTCATCCGAGATAAAAGAAGGGAAAAGATTTATAACCTTCAGGATCTCAGCAATAGGACAACCCACTGGTTCTTTAAATAAATTGGAGAAATGATTTTTACCTGCATCGATTATCTCTTCAAAGCTTGTCACCTTTTTTCCTTGGTCATCCTTGATCTCCCATATGGAGTTGGTTTGTCTGCGGAAACTAGCAAATATGTGGAAGTATTTTGTGTTGTTGTCACCTTCTTGGATCCAAACCACTCTGCCTTTTTGCCTCCAATTTGATTCCTTTATCCTATATAATTCTTGTTTTTTTATCATAAGTTCCTTGATCAAGGTCTCTTCCATTTCTGATAATGTTCTTGCCTCACGCTGTATAAGGAGATAGGTGAGTTTTGATTCCACCTCTATGATTGCTGCCTTTTGTTTTTTCTTGAAATCGTTGGCCCACAAGATCGTGGCTTTTCTTATTTTTCCTATATTTTCAGAAAATTGTTTCATGGAAGATTGGCTCGCATCCTCTGACATAGGACACCATGTCTCCTCCACCATCTTTCGATAATCCTCTTCTTTTAGCCAATCATGATTGAATTTCATTGGTAATGACATTTTTAGACTAGCTTTGGAAACTTCTAGGACTATGGGCAAGTGATTAGAAATCCCCCCAATTTCCACCATTGAAAGGATAGCCCATCGATTCTCAATGAGCCCTTCAGAGTTTAGAAACCGATCTAATCGCTTGGCCACCAGGCATGCTCCTTTCCTCCCATTATTCCATGTGTAGGAAAGCTTCTTAGGGGCTAAGTCCAAGAAGTTATGCTTCTCCATCCACTGAAGGAAAAAAGCTTCCCGAGGGTCTTGATGAGGATTTTTACTTAAGTGACACAGTAAAATTTAAATCGCCCCCCAAAATTATATTTCCAGAATTTAAAAAATCTAAGGTGCTTAAATGATCACAAAAAGGGATCCTATTTGCGTAAGGGCCATCAACATTACAAATTTTTAGAGAGGAATTGAGCATCCTATCCTTAACTTGAACAATAATGCAAGAGGGATATACTTGTGAATCGATCACCTTTAACTTCGGACTACATGCCGTTATGAGTCCCCCTGAAAATCCTTCAGCGTATGTGGAACAAAAAACCCATCTTTTGAGCCATGAGCTAAAAATCTCCTCCAACTTAGTTCTACTGCATATCGTCTCTTGTACCATGATTATGTCTGGATTTACTACAACACATAGTTGCTTGAGGGCTAAATTTTTTGGAGTGCCCCCCACTCCTCGTGCATTGAAGGAGAGTACAATCATTTTGTCACTTGGTCCTGGGCCTTCCCTACTCTAAGGGCCTGTAAAATGGTTGACTGTTTTCCACTATGAATTTCTTTAGCAACCTGGATTTGGGCAAGTGAGATTTGTGATTTTCTACCAGCATGACCCCCTGAAACTTTTTCCAAAGCCAGACCTTCGACAGCTTCTAAGTCTGGGCCTAATTTAACTTTTGATCTTAACAAATATTCTGATTTAATTCCAGTATTTTGACTCGAATTTGTCGAGGAGGATGGGTGAGGAGACTGCTGACGAGGATTCAGGAGGGGCAACCCCTTAGACAATGAAACCTCCATATTAAATTGAAATTCTTTGACACCTTGGACATCGTTAGACGCAAAGAAAAGACTCTTCTGAGGGGAAGGAGGCTTGAGGGGGACATTGAAGAAGGGGCAGAAGGAACTTTCGAGGCTTGTTCTCTTTGTGAAGAAGAAGACATATCAGAAGAAAGAGACTGAACAGGAAGTATGAGACTTAAGTCCTTACCCGAAAACCCATCTCGAGAGGTGTTGGGAGAGCTGTCGCACGGAGTGATGAGTTGTGGTTGTTTCAGACTGCCTGGCCCTAGCACGCCCTCTTCCTTTGTCACGACTGTTTCTGAGGCCACCACCTCTTGTTTTCTTTTCCAAAATTTTGAAAATGGAGGGAAGTGTGCTGGGGAACAACTGCACTGTGCTTGAAGGTGGCCCACTACATGACAACCAAAACATCTGAAAGGGACTCTCTAGTAGTCAATCTTTTGGCTTACTGTGAAGCTTCCCCAAACAAGTTCGATCTCATCATGCAACCCATCTCGCAAATCAACTTCAATTTGTAACTAAGCCCAGTGGTGATCAATCTTAGACTCCCATCTCGACTCGAAACCAACAAACCTGCCTATACTATTTTCGATAGCCACTAAAATCTCTTCTCTCCAAACGACCAAGGGAAGATTTGATAAAATAGCCCAAATTTTGGCTAGGGAGAGAACATACCGCATTGGGTCAAAGGAAATAGACCATTCCTTTAGGACTAAGCCCATACCGCATTGGGTCAAAGGAAATAGACCATTCCTTTAGGACTAAGCCAGACGGGCCCCATCCCTAGACTCGGCTGAAGACCTCCATCATGTCTTCATGTGAGTTGAAACCGAATGAGATCCAACCTCTGGCAAGCGTATGGAAAACATGGCAATACCCAAGCAAAGGTTGCCAATTTTCCATCAACTATTTCCCAACAGATGCTGGGGAGACTATTTTCCCACAGAAGTGGCCAATTGTAGTTTTTCCAACCATGTTTGGGATATCCCCAATCTCTATGTTGTCCCCAACCACCATCCGCCTTCGCTCCTTACGAGCTTTCCAACACCTTCCCTGCCTCTGCGCTCTTCTATTCTGAATGGAATTCGAAGGGGCCTGATCTCCTTCGCCTTTGCTCCCACTGATTGTGATCTTCCTCGTATTTTGCGCTGTATGAAATTCTAACGAGGATGCAGAGACATGCAAGCCTGCCACCTTTTCATTAACTCGTTTTCCTTGCCAAATTGCATGCTTAAGCTTGTTTGTGTATCGACCTTCTATCACATTCCACAAAGGACCTCGAGAATGGAGAGAGGACTCGGGATTGTTTTTCTTTGGTGGATCCAATGGTTCGATAATCTCCATATCAGATGCTTGTTTGAGCTTTTGCATGCAAATGAAGTGAGTGTCCGTTGGAAGGATTTCCTCTGTACCCAGACATTCATCGCCGTAATCCAACTCTTCCTTAGCCATTTAAGAAATTTGCAGGGTCAATCGTTAATGCACTATCTGACCATCCGATATATCCCTCCACTTGGCATGATCTGACCTGGAATTGTACTATAGACCCGACGAGGGGATAGCTTGCTTCGAGTAGTGGGCTCCCATGATGTCATCCCCCTTTAAACATTCCCAAATCCCCACACGTCATTGATCAGGGCTCTGAAAACTGTGTGCTAAACCTGTTCACTCCAGCTAACCATGATAGGCTCTTGTGTCATATCCCATTAATCAATAACACATGTTGAATAAGATTCACATTCCTATGTCGTCGCTGCCATTCTTCCGTTTCAGAGCCGAAGACTTGCTCTAGCTTTTTATGGGAGATAGTTATGTATGTGGTTGAATTGAATATTTGATTATGACATATTGTTATGGTCACCTATTCTATATAAAGAGACTTATTGTTATGGTCCTATGTTTAAAAGGGCAAGATTAGCCTTCAGATGAATGGACAATGAAACTTTTTTGTATGTAGTATGTACTTGAGTGAAATGATGATGTAATGGTTGTAAGCCTTGATAAGGCAAGTATACCCTTACAACTTGATTGTTGATGGTTTGTGGTAAACCAAAACCACTTGTGACAAATGAAGGTTCACGGTCAACCAAAAACCACTTCGTGTAATGAATGGTTCGTGGTAAGCCAAAAACCATTTGAGAATTGTAATGGTTGAGGGTAACCCACAAAAACCGAAGGTGTGGTTATGAGTAAACCAAATAAAACCTAGGATGATGATTAATGATGGTAAAGGGGAACTTGAAAAGATTTGTGATTCAAAAATTGTTGATGAATGATATAGGAGAAAAAGATTCCTAGAGAACTAGCGGATACAACGGTTGGCGACCCATGTATTCCGGTGGATGGTGACACATCGACAAAATGATATTTATATTTTGTAGTACAAGCTCTAGCTAAAAAAAATCATAAAGATAAAAACTAAAGAAGATTGAAGGCAAAGACCATATATGAAGAAGTTGAAGATTGGACTAGTGGAAGGGATAGAAGATGATGATTGAATATTTAAATCACAAGTATTTGTTAGGGGGGAGGGTATGAAGGATTAACTCATACTTTTGATTAGTAATTTCTAGATTATATGATCAAATTGTAATGAAGTAGACCACAAATAATGTCTACATATGAATGAAAGATGAGGACAATGAGAGAAGTTAGGAATGAGGATTTTGTAGAATTAGTTGAGAGATTCATGGAGAAATTATGGGAGATAGTTATGCATATCTTTGAAATAAATATCTTATTATGACATATTGTTATGGTCTCCTATTTATATAAAGGGTCCTATTGGACAATAGAAACACACACTAGAATGGATGCTTGAATAGATTTTCTCCTTTGGGGATTTCTTCATTTTAAACTCTTGGTGCCCCTTGCTTGATATGTGTTCGAGTGTATTTGTTGCTAAGTCTTAAACCCAATATTAGGAATTGAGTGGGCATTTGAGAATGATGCTATGATTAATCTCAAATAGAGGTGCATGTTCTTTGAAGAGGCCGATGTGACCTTGTTCAAGGTGCTTGGTTCACTGAACATCCAGATGATGGCTTGGATGACACTATAGTGGATCAACTGTATAATCTTAATGTTGGGAAGCATGAAGAATATATTAACCTAACAATAAATGGGGAGGTAAGTTGTAGTATTTATTCTTTTGATATTGATTCTAAACAAGCTATGCAATGCTGGTAGGAATGTAACCAAGAGTTATCCTCTTGCTGCTGTGTTGTGGTAAAGTCTTTGTGTCGGATTAGAGCAGAATTGAGAGATTCACCAAAGTATGATGGTATAGGGGACATTGATGATTTCCTCATAAAGATGGAGGAGTTAGTTGCTGAAGTTAATTGGGTTGGTGCATTGAATTTTACTTTGAAGTGTACCCTATCTTGATGGTGGGCCACTGAAAATGCAAGAGGAAGTGCAACTTACTATGCTAGCTCAGTTCTTGTCGCTTGCCTAGCTTGACGAACTACACAAGGGAAAGCTTTAGGATCATGGGATATAGTTTGGCTATATATTCAAGGCAGTGTTGCCAGAGCGTGGGAGCGCATTTTTCAAAAAATGGTCGGGAGAGAAGCGTCTCCAGAGCGTTTATATATATATATATATTCAAAAGAAAACATAAGGGGCAGCCAAATCTAGACAACCAGATATCCATTTGTGTGTGCGAATGGACAATAGCTGATTACCCTTGACAACACTGGGTGCATGGGTTTATTCATACATTAGGTCCTATATTGAAATCTTGATACATCCACGAAGAGGTGCATTGACAAGCTAATGATTGGGATAGTCTACAACATATCTTTTGTGAAACTGTCAACTATGTAAGTAAGACCTTTGAAATCACTAGTGCCATTTGTAAGATTTAGCATTTCTTGTTTCACGATAAGCATTCGTTGTGAGGAGAACCACCCCTTGTCATTTGCTAAGAACATAATAATTATAGCTAGGTCTACGACATCAAATGTACCATCTAAATTTGGAGGAGATGGAAGAAAATAAAAAAGATGATGACCTATGCCATCTCACATTTTGAGAAAGTATAGATGTGCGCACAATGCAAGAAAAGGGAGAGACTAGCGAACAAAAGGACTACCAAGAGTCCTTGAAGTTAAAGAAGTTGAGTATTGGCAGTGAGGACAATCCCTTGACTGTTAATATCAGGGACTCTTAGGATGGCTAGACAGTTTGTGAGGTAGTAGCATTGAGATGAAAGGGGTTCGAGGAGATATTGTTAAATGAAATTAGATCTTAAGCCTTGCTCCAAGCCTCTGAAGAAGCGTCCTTATTAGATGAATCCTCATTTGAAGGAGAAAGTTAAACAAAAGATCGATAAAATGTTGGAAGCAGGGCTAATATTCTTGGTTGAAGAATTTGAATGGAACCCAATTGCTATCTAGAACAAGAAGATGTGAGGAATAAGTGTTTGTGTAGAACTCATAGGATTGAATGCTACATATGTCCATGATCCTTTCTTACTTCATTTAATAATGAAGTATTGCATCTTGTGGCGAGGGATGAAGCTTATTCTTTCACTGATGGATTTTCTAGCTATCATCAAGTGTGCATTGCTGAATAGGATAAGAACAAGACCACTTTTACAACAGAATGGGAGTCTTTTGGATATAATGTTGTGCATTTTAGGCTTAGGAATGTGCTTGCCGTATTTTCACTCATAGTAATGGCTGCTTTCCAAGTTAACATTCATAAGTTTTTAAAGGTCTATCTAGACCACTGCTCAATATTCAATTTGTTGAAGGAGTATGTGGCTTATTGTGCATGATGTTGAAAGTTGTCGACAATTACAAATTTCATTGAACTTGAAGAAATGTATATTTTGTACTCCCTTTGGTGTTTTACTAAGTTATATTGTTTGTAAAGGAGGAGTCCTTGTGAATCAAGCAAAAATTGTTGTCATTGTGGATTTACCTCCACCCACAAATGTTCGTATGTTGTGCTCAACATTGGGACATATTGGATATTACAAATGGTTCATTTAGAATTATGTTGCTATAGCATAACCTATGGAGAGGTTGTTGAAGAACTTTGAGAAGTGTGAATAGACAGGAGTGTATTTGCGCCTTCAATATGTAGAAGGAAAAGATGGTGATAGCACCTATTCTTGTCTTTCCTAATTGGATGAAGCCTTTACATGTACCATGTGGATGCTTTTGGAATTGCCATGGGGATTGTCCTTGCACAAATTGGGGAGGGGAACATAGATCATCCTCTTTCCTTTTCCAATAGGAATTTATCTAAGTTTGAATGCAATTACACCATGTCAAAACACATTGTCTACGGTCTATGCCCTTCAAAAGTTTTGAATAATCTCAATGCTCAAGAATTTGTTCAATAACCTTGCTTTGGAAGGTTTTATTTGTACTTCAGTATGGGCGACTGCAATGGGAGGGAGATGTACAGAGGGAAGGGGATCCAAGGACTAGATCATGGTCCACTAGATCTATCTCTCCCAACATCTGAGGCCGAATGAAGAAAACTCAAGATAGAATGGTGTCTCAGGGAAGAGCGGGGGGAAGATATGGACCACCTATTGTGTTGTTGTCTGGAAGAAGTAACCCACCTTTGATGTCTAGGTGATCTTGTTTGCCTGCTAGTAAGGGATCTGGTCTGTCAATGTCTCTAAGGTTTTTCGGGAGGGGAATGGTCCCTCTGGTTCGCACCGATCTAGAGTCAGAGGCAATGCTGATATTAGTCTATTTCTTGGTGCCCCTAGTTGATGGGAGCACCGTAAAGAAGGAAGTAATTTGTTGAGTGGGATTTGGTCTAGGAGGAGGTTGGAGAGTGTGGCCACAAAGTCTGAGGGCCTCTTGCATGTAAAGGGCTAGACATCTTTGCTCTTAGTACTGAAGAAACTGGATAGGGTTTGGATCCCCTTGAACAAGTAATGAAATCTCCCACGGATCTCATAATAAATGGGGTAGTGGAATATGAATTCCTCCTTTGTCTCCACCTCATGAAGATGATGCAGTTGGAAGATCCTATCTGCCCGTACAATCTGGTGGTCTGTCTCAACTTGAAGTCATTGTGACCCACTCAGAAACGGCCTAGGGGGATATGAAGAGAATGCGCCCTATTACCTCCTAGGAGGTACCCTATACTTTTTTCAGGGCAACACCATTGTAGTCCGAGATAGATGCAAGTCCTAAGCCTTGTAGGCCATGTGAATGATTATGTATATGGTATCCTAGACCTTTGACGGTTGGCCATGCTCGATCCCTCTAGTCCCCACTCTCAATTCCTTTCGTCTTGGATGGGATTAGAGGATTTGAGATGGATCTATTGGGATACATGGTTTATGGGAGCCATTGGTTTTG
>CBVK0100421969.1:0-10430 GCA_900067695.1 Picea abies
TGGATACAACAAAGAAGCTACACATGTTGAAGCAAGCACCTCAAAGAACCTTGAGGTAAGTGTCTCATTCTCAAAAGATGGAAATAATGTTTCAAGTCAACCATATACACAAGGGGAGGAATATTTCAAAAGAACAAAGCAAGGAAGACATCAAGAATCCATCTTTACACATTAAATAAAATTTAAAAGAGATACACCTTCAGGATGGACACCAAAGCAAAGGTATGAAAATGTTTTTCATCTTCACTGTTACTCATGTAATGAATATGGTCACAAAGCTTTGGAGTGAAAATATTATGAAAGGAGAGATAATGAAAGGTTTCATAACACCCTAAGGTGTTGGAGATGTATCATAACACCCTAAGGTGTTGGAGATGTAATCAAGTAGGACACATTGTTTCTTATTGTCACACCATGAGATGCTACAATTGTAGTGGATTTGGCCACAAATCCCAAGATTGTTGGAACACAAGAAGCCAATCCATGAGGCATTTTTCATATAGTATGACTAACAAAACACATGAGGCTAGAAAATAAAACAATTTTGAAAATATGGAAGCTCAGAGATTAAGTTCTAAGAAGCTGGGACACTTTGAGAAGTGGGTGAAGAAGACTGAACAGTTAGAAAAAAATGGAATCCGTAAGGAAACCTTAAGCTTGAATTCTTCAGAAGAATATTGATGCATCACCCCCTACCTCAGTAGGTTTTTCGATACCTCCCAGTATTAGGATCGTTCTTTATCTCCCCGAGATTTTGATTCACTCTTCGATTTCCCCACAGGAAATCACTCACACCTGCAAGTATGTATCCACGGGTCCTTCTTTGGAGCTATGCCTACGCAAAGAAACACTAAGAGCCAACTCACTCCCACGTGATATCTGATATGACCACAACCTTCACCCAAATGGGCATTTCGGCTTTTGCGATTCCATATGTGAGCCCTCTTGACTCGAAAATCCTCGAAACCTGAAAAGGCTAATGGAAATTTGATTCCTTCCTTGAATTTTCCCTGATCTGACCTCTGACTATGAGTTGGGGCCCAATATTTTAGACACCCAGGATTACATGTATCGAGGTTTTTCAATTCAACAATGACTTTCATCGACTTCTAAAACCATGACAACTCCTTGCCACATATCAACGAATCTAAGCTCCCCTACGATCTGATGGTCCTAGTTCTTTCGAGACTTTGTGAATCAGGAGTTCACGACTCTCGATTCTAAGTCACAACCTTCTCCACTTCCCGAATTCTGAAACAACAAAATTCATACGCAAGATCAATGACCCTCGTTGATTTGAATCCAAAGACCTCTATTCCTCTGGAGCTTATGAGTGATGAGAAACACTCAACCTTAATCTCTCCACTATCTTGCAAGATCCAACGGTCCACTGAGAATTGACACTTATCCTTGAAGTGACTACACCGTCCATTCCATCTTTCAATATTCCTTCGCTGAACACTCTAGCATCAACTCTTCTGAGCTTTCTTCCTGTTGAGAAACTTTGACACTTACCTTCTCTTGAACTCTTCAATTTTCTTTCCTTCCTAAGATTTTTGTCATAACCTCAGGGGTTTCCTTAGGGATCTTGCACGCAATCCTTGCGCCATTCACAAATAACCTCTGGTTCTTTGATCCTTCGACTCTGTGCACTCTTTGCAACAATAGTCCTTCAACCTTTCTCCTCAGTTGATAAAGTCTAAGACTTGAATCCACCTGTGCATGCCTTGCACAACTCTGTACTATATCTGCACTTCCACTGGTATGAGGACAATGGTATCCCTCCTGATCTTTCTAAGATAAAATGCATACCCTCGTCAATGCACACCTTGTGGAGTTCACTACACTCTTTGCAAGATTTCTTAGGAATAGAAAAAATTGAAACTCATTCTTCTCTCCTCACATATTTCATACATTCAACATGAAATCAAGAGCATTCACACACACAAAACATTGAAATAAATTCATAACAGAGAAACAAAATACTGTAAGCATACCATTCAATAGATGTAAATAGTAAACATAATATCACCATGAAATTGAGTCAAAGAATTCATATATTAACTCAATTATTCCTGTACATGGATTCTTCTCTGTGTTCTTTCTCTCTACAGCTCTACAGCTTACTCAACTAATAATATTACTTACTAATATAATGATACAAGCGAGGGTGTCTTTTATGAGTTTTCCCTCCTACAGCTCTAAGCTATCTAATCAAAAGTAAAAGTTACCTACTTTACATTCAATACAAATAAATGCCTTCATATCCAACAGATGAGAGGAATGCTAAAGATTTGTTTAAAATCTCCAAAACATAAATGTAAATATGCTCCCATAGCTATTACATTGATTCTTCCTCATTCAATTTCAAAACACTTTCAAAATGTGCGCTGGTGCGTTTCCAGCTGTCTTTCATCATCCGCGCTTGTTTTGTTGGCTTCTTACGATGCTCCTACATCAAATACATGGGTCACATTGGTAACAATCGCTTACATACATGAGATGACCTATAAATAGGTTGCATACATACACAAGTTGTTTGTATAGAAGGTCGTGTACAGTTGGTAATAGCTTTTAGAAAAGGCTATGCATATGAGTTGCAACATGGTATGATGGTATAACTCTGTGTTGCAAGGTATGACATTATTTGTTGCACGATCTGACGTGGTTTATTGAAGGTTTTCATTATTACATGTTGGCATACATAATTTTTGTATTTATGGTGGTGACATATGGTTGATATTTGAAAGACTATCTTTGATGCATGGTACTAACCCTAGAGTGTGGATTGAAACATTTTTCTATTGAGGTATAATGTTGGTTGTGACAGTGAAATTATGGCACATTGGTTATGAGATATATCATGATGATTCTAGCTAGAGATTTCATTAATCTATTGAGAAACACTTCTAGTACATGTATCTTTGGATTTTTAGTATTTGATGTAGTGAATGGAGGTTGAGACAGATCTATTAGGGTACATGGCTGGTACATATTTGAGTTCCATTGATATATCTTATGATGTATTATTAGAGGCATATTTGTTGGATATCTTGGTGCATGCGTTTGGCATGTGGTTGAGCTACATATTGGTACATGTAGTTGATGATTTGATGAGGTGGTTATGTTGTACATCATTTATGATTCATATCTTGATATATAGTTGATAAATGATTGGTACACTCTTGGTACATTGATAGAGGCACCTTCTAGTAGTATGATTGGCACATGGTTTATGGTTGATATGGAATAGATGTATGAGATCACATCTTGATTGTAGTTCATCATGTTTGGTGCATGGTGGATGCAATTTCTTGGTAAAGGTGGTGATACATGATTAGTGCAATGTTGATGCACTCATGGATGGTATATGTTTGTGGGTGATAGTACTTCGCTAAAGTACACCAATGGTATTATTTGTTACATGATGTATGGGATGATATAGTTGAGACACTTGTGGTGATGCTTGATATCGTGATGGTTGAGATACATGATTGTGGCATTTGGTTCATGGTAGAGGCATATCATAAAGTGATATGACACTTATTTGAGGCACATGGTTGGCATGTTGGTAGAGGCATTTGGTTGCTACACAATTGGCTTATGGTTGATAAACTTCATTGATGATATCTTATGGTATATTGTATGGTATTGATGTACATGGATGATGTACATAGGTGTTTTGCATGCTTGGCACACAATATGGCACAGGATGTACTTGGTTGATGTTTTGTTCACGACTCTCTATTCATTATTGACATATCTTTTTATTCATGATGTATGGTATGGGATGAGTTTGATGCATGGACAAGTCCAAGAATCGTCATAGATAGAACAAATCATCCTTGAAGCAATTGATCTATGTTCCAGTTGAGCAGTAGCATTTGCAGCAGAAGCATATTGTAGTGGTAGCATATTGTTCATATTGCATATAGGATAGGGGGAGACATACCCATAGGGGGAGTCATTCTTCTTCCCATGATTCCAAGAGGAGATATTTATTAGATGCAAAGGTAAATACTTGGAAAAATATCCCTATACTTGGAGAAAGATCACTGAGTCATGGTTACAGGGGGAGTGATGGTCACATGGGGAGAATGAGTGATATGTATTCAGCATTACATCATAGTGATATTCCTTGTTCAAAATGGGAGAGATTATTTAGAGAAGGATCAAAGGAATTCAGGCAGGAGGAGCAGCCCCAAGGAGATTTCAGGCAGGTGGAGCATCCCCAAGGAGAGAACTACCCTTTTCCATTGATGTCAAAGGGGGAGAGATAATCAAATTGATGTGATTGATATGACCATTGATGAAGAGAAATCCCATGTCAACATGTTGCCATCAATGATTGGTGTTGACATCAATGTTGGTATTGCCACCAATGCCAAAGGGGGATATTGTTGGATCATGTTGTCATTAATGTCAAAGGATTGATGTCAAAGGAACAATGTTTTGTCATAGTATATTGATGATGTATTTTCATTATTGTAAATGAATGGATGTCAAGTGAATTCATTGATAAATGATGCATAGATGATGCCATTCATAGATGAAGATGGATCAATGTGTTTTCATTGATATATGATGCATATATGAATATGGATTGATGTATTCATCATTGGATCATGTGGTCATCCATAGAATCAATGACAAAGGGACAATGTCATAGTGATATATTGTCATGGGCTATTCTGGTAAGATTGATGTAAATATGACTCATTATTGTCTTTTCATGGTTGATAAGAAGTACAAATGGATGAACTCAAAAGTGGTCCCCTTATGGTGAATGGCCTCATGGGAAGATGCCTTGCAATTGAGTTATCCTAGAAGTATGGTTAGAGAACCCATGCTTAATTGTGGAATAATGAGATGAAGATCAGTGAATTTGTCCATGAAACTATCCTATATGGATAGTGCTTGTCATTCCATTTCCAATGGTATGTGGAACATCAAATAACTCCTCATGGTTTGAGAGTTATGGGCTTATGAAGTTGGAGGACCCTCATTGTTGGCTTGAAGCCCCCAAAAGGTCAAAGAAGTCAAAGTGTTTACAAAGAATAAAGTACTTAAATCATAAAGTGAAATAATGAATTCAAAGAGGATTACTTAAATAATAAAGCTAATGGAGAACATTCTAATTATGGAAAGTGGTTATAAGAGGGTTAACCCTAAAATAAGGAAAGTGGGTTAAATGGACAAGTGGACACGTGAACAAAGTGGCTATGTGGACAAAGTTGCATAAATGTAGCCATATGGACAAAGTGGTTATGTGGATAAAATGGATATGTGGACAAAGTGGCCTAGTGGATGGTAGCCATATGGACAAAGTGGTTATGTGGATAAAATGGATATGTGGACAAAGTGGCCTAGTGGATGCTTCTAAGGAAGCTTCTTATAGAGTATAAATAAGAGGCAAGGGTCTCTTGTAAAGACATCTCCTTTGAGCATATATCGAAGATCTATTATGAGGAAGAGAGTGATTGCAGGATATCATGGAGGCATCGAAGTTTCTATAAGTCTGAGATCTTGACGATGAAAGTTTCAAAATTTCAGAAACCCCAGTTTATGAAGGAGCACGTGGGATGTAGTGAGAATGAGCGTGTACATACGCGGGCTACAGTTAGGCAGGGCATGTACACAAGTGGGTTGAATAATATCAGAGAATGTACAATTGAAGAAATTCATGGAGACTTGAGTTTGAGCTAGTGCGAGGTTCCTGAAGGATGAAGCAAGTTCTAGATCTGCATTCTATGGGCTCAGATCTGTCATAGAAGTTCTGGTATGGTTACACATTTGTTTTTATGGATACTCTTTCTTATGGTATGGTGAATGCTTAAGTCATTCTTGGTATGTTTGTTCTAATATGGTTTTATTGGTTCATTGACTGAGTGAGAAACACTCTTATGTTTCAGTACTGATATGGTTTCCATAGTATACTAGTTACTTATACATGATTGAGTAACATTCATATTGTATGGTTGAGGAGCATGAGTAAGTTTTCAGAGAGAATAGATGTGTTGTGATTGATGATTGAGTAACATTCATATTGTATGGTTGAGGAGCATGAGTAAGTTTTCAGAGAGAATAGATGTGTTGTGATTGGTTATGGTACATATTGGACAGTGAAGGGAAGAAGTGGATATTATGAAGGATGTAAACAATATGAGTTTTCATGGAGAGAGAAAACCCTAGATCTTAAGGAGGCACGCATAGGCTGTTGTGAGTCATCCCGTGTACATACACGGGTTGCACTATTGTTAGGGCATGTACATACACGTGTTGCACTACTGAGAGGTCACATACATGCTGAAAGAATGGTACTTATTGAGGATTGAATCTTCTTCTCAGTTGGTGTTGAGTTGTGTAAGCTGAGTCTTGCATTGCAAAGTTGGTGTTGTTGTGGAGTTTTAACTCTATTGAGTTGTTATTGATAAACGCAAGGATTTTAGTCCATAATAAAAAGAAAATTGTACATACATATTGTTTTCTTTTCATTCTTTGTGGTGATGGCTTGTTGATGATATATGTTGATGTTATATGTTGTTGATATATGTTCACATACAACTGGTTATAAATGACAGTAATAAGTGATGAGTAAATGATGATTGCTAACTAAGGAGTTTTTGTGAAGGGAAGTTGAAAAAGATCCCTACACTGATTCACCCCCCCTCTTAGTGTGGTCAGTGTGTACAACAATTGTAACATAGAATTGAGATATATATTCATATTCATCAATTTTCACTTGTAACTCAATTTTATTTTTAAGTAAGAGATCTATAAATTACCTTTCATAAACAAGAGTACCAAAGTTTGAAGGATATACATTGGACAATGACAGATTGATGAGGTAACATAATTGGATTTACGTACCGCATAACGATGAATTTATAAGTTTGATATTAAAAGAAGATCACAGGGTAGTGTACATGGCTCATCCAACAATCATGAAGATTAGGGAAGAAATTAATCCCTTATTCTTATAGAAAGGAATGAATGCATAAATAGTTAACTACATAGCAAGATGTCTAGAATGTCAGCAAGTGAAGGTTGAACATAGACATTTGGAAAGATTACTACAACCACACGCTATTCCAAAATCAAAATGGGAGGACATTTCTATGGACTTTATTGTTGGATTGTCATTGATGGCAAGGAGGAATGACTCGATTGTCATGGTAGTTGAAACTCTAACAAACATTGCACATTTTACCCTTGTGTGCATGAAATATCAGGTGCCAGACATGGCTAGAATTTTTATCAATGAGATTTTGAGATTACATGGAATGCCAAAAAGGATCATAAACGATAGGGGATCGATGTTTATAGGACCGTTTTGGACCAGTTTCCAAGAGGCCTTGGGGACACAATTGAACTTTAGTACAACGTATCATCCTTAGATAGATGGGGAGACAGAAAGAACAAACCAAATTTTGGAAGATATGTTGTGTATGTATGTAATGGACCAAAAAAATGTTGGGAAGAGTTCTTTCCATTGGTAGAGTTTGCATACAACAACAACTCTCAAAGTGCCATTAATATGGCATAGTTTGAGGTTCGTTATAGGTGACTGTGTCTGGCACCATTGAGCTGGGATTGACTTGAGGATAAGGTCCTAGGAGGACCAGAAGTGATCCAAGAAATGGAAGAACAAATTCAAATGATAAGACAAAGGATGAAAGAAGCGCAAGATTGACATAATACTTATGTTGATGTGCATCGTGTGGATTGAAATTATGAAGTTGGCGACCGCGTTACCTTGCGGGTGAAACCGCACAAGAGATTCATTAATTTTGTAAAGGGTGATAAACTCTCTCCTAGGTTTGTGGGACCTTTCAAAGTTGTGGAAGAGAAAGGACCCATGGTCTATCAACTAGCTTTGCCCGATTTATTGAGATGTATGCATGATGTTTTCCATGTATCTATTTTGAGACATTATGTTAGTGATCCTACACATGTGATTGACATGAGTTCTTTGTAGGTGTCGGACAAGGGTGTACTCACAGTGGAGCCAATATGAATTCTGGTCCATCGCATTCGATAGCTACATCATCGAAAAGTTGATCAGGTCAAGGTCCATTGGGACAATTATATTCCACACTCGACTACCTGGGAGGACGCATATTCTATGCGCCAATAATTTCCATATTTATTTGATATTTTAGACATAAAGATCTTGTCAGATGATTTATTTACTGCATTTTATATATTGTACAACTTCATGATGAATTTTAAAACAATAGGTCGTGTATGTAACATCACGCTCTTGCGAGCACATGTTATTGACTTACTCTTTGAGGACACTTGCGTGCAAGTGATCTGGTTATAGTACATGATTGTATATTTCACTTGTGGATATTTATGATTATGTTAATGATTATGACTTTATCTTATTGATATATGCGTATTGAAAAATGTTATTAACGAGTTTCCCTGAGTGTGTAGGACACTTGATAGACTGTGGATGTCAATGGCATCAATGGAACTCCTTGGGCTCTGGATTGAGTCAAGGAGTGGATTGTATTTGTTTGAGTATTTCATGTATGCATATGTGACATATGATCGATTATTTATTATGATGTTGTATATGGATCATTGATGAATGCAGGCTCACGATTGCTTGCCAATCTGGCTCACATAAAGACTAAATGGGCCATGCACATAGACCAGATATTGAGGGAGAGGTGTGGTAGGGTCCCTGTCATAACCTACAATAACTCTCTTTGTAGCTTGAATTGTAGGTTAACGATTACCTTTTTAGAGAGGTCCACGATGTCGTGAGGGTAGACTAAGACAATCACTCATGAAGATTTTCAAGGGTCGTGCAATAAGGGAGGGTCTGTATTACATAGAAGCCCTTAGTCTCTCACAAGGTCGCCTAAATGGAATGATGGATCTAGGGGTTGGACAACTAACAAAACCAAACAAAGACAAGTGGCATCCTTGGAGCACAAAGTGTGTCTTGAAGGGCAGACCGTGGAATTAAAACTTGATTCAATGAATCTAGGTGGCTTAGAAAATCTTCATCGAATATTAAACCTTGTAAAATCTTGAGCACTGTCGGATTAATTTTTTAAACAATTAATCAATTAAAGAATGAATTTAGTAATTGTAACCCCAATTAAAGTCTAATCCTATTCAAAATTAACGCTAAGTCTAAGTTTGGTGATAATGATAAAACAAAATTATAAATAAAATAAAATAGGAAAGAGTTAGATAAATGTAAGAAATTAAGAAATATGAATTTAACCTAAAGATTGAGTTAATACACTTATGTGCAATAAAATACGAAATTAAAATGTAATTTAAGAAAGGATTAAAGCATGAAAGAATAAGTGCATGCATAGAAGGGAATCTAGAGTCTAACTACCACTAGTTTAACTAGGAGAAGAATCCTATTAGAACTCAACTCAGATTTAGTAAGGAGATAGTCATTAATTGGAAATAATGGGAATAAAGTGACAACTAGGAGTGATTTAAGGAGTGTTTTTAGGATGGGTGAGGGAAATTGTATTTTATTAAAATAAAATATGGATTTACTTGTACAACTTGGGGAAAGAGTGACAAGTGTAAGGGAGAAATAATTCTAAATTATTTTAATTAAAAAGAAAATTAATTGTGCAAGTGGGGATGCATTATGGGAAAATTCTATAAAATCAATGTCTAAGATGAGAAACAAAACACATTGGTTATGGGTAAAGTTATGTTGCAGAAGTTGTTGGATTACTAAGAGGGGGGGTGAATCAATAATAGAGAAATTTAATCCCTTTTCACAATAAAATGCAAGTCTTATATCAATGTAGCATTATCATCCAATAATTGCAAAGTAAATCAAAAATGAACAAATGGGAAATCATGAACATACATAGTACACCAATGTTTTTACATGGAAACCCAAAGCGGGAGAAAACCACATAATGCTTTTTCTTAAATGTATTGAAGAATTACATTCATTGGAAGCACCGACTTCCTTTGTTTTCCAACTGCAAATGGAAGGAGGCTCCAACCCCCTAGTTTCTTAGCCTATAACCCGAGAGAAGTTCCAACTCCCCAAGTCTTTGTATACAACCAGAAGGAGGCCACAACCCCCTATGTTCTCCACCTACAACTGGAAGGTGGCTACAACCACCTGTCCTTTCCCCATCCAACTTCCCTGATGTAGAAGTAGAATGATGGAACCACTGTCACACTATCACTATGAGATAAACCACTGTAACAACCTGTAATCAACCTGTACCTTAAAAAAGTGCATCAACCATGCATCAACTTGTACCAAACAACCTGTAATCATCCTATACCATAAACAAGTGCATCAACCTTTCACCAACCTATACCTCAACCTGTACCATCAACGACTGCATCAACCATGCACCAAATATGTACCAATCATGCATCGAATACACATAAAAAATTACTCATCAATATGTACAAAC
>CBVK0100422026.1:0-11076 GCA_900067695.1 Picea abies
AGTTTCCTTTCAAGTGCAGGCATTGCCATGGCTATGGGAACTTCGCGAGAAACTGCAAAAAGAAGGATGAGGAGGAAGCAGAAAAATCGAAAGGGGAGCCTTGGATGAAGGTTCAGAATCCGACCCCTACAAAGCAGCACAATAAGCCACGTTTGAAAGGGACCCTTGCAGGATCCACTATGCCCAATACAGAACAACCTCAAGTGGCTAGGAACATAGCTCCTACTTGGATAGATTCAACCCTGAACCCTTTCGAACCACTCAACATTCAGGAAGACCCTTCGGTGATAGCTCATGATTTGGATCAACAGGCCCCTCTCCTAGCATTGGAAGAAAACAATGTAGGTGCTCTTCCCACTCAATCAAAAACCCAAGTAGAAGGCTCTTCTTCCCCCTCCTACGCAGACATGATAAGGAAGAAACCCCCAGAAATTTCAGGCTCATCAGAAGACGAAACTTTCGAAAGACAATCGAAAAGAGAAGGAAGGAAATCCCTCAAAGAAGTAAGAGAGGAAGAAGTGGAGGCATAAAATGCAGGGAAGCCAATCCACTCTCGAAATTTCCATTTCTCGAAATGTCCATTGGTCGAAATACTAGAGAATGGGCAACCAAGGGAGGCCCCTCTTCTTCCCACCCGAGTAAATAATGCATATAGTCTCTTGGAACTATAGAGGCCTGGGGAGCCCTATGAAAATCGAAGCCATGAAAGATCTATTGAAGACATAATCACCAGAAATCCTCATGCTCCAAGAGACAAAAATAGAAGGGGAAGCCCTTCTAGATCTGTGTCGAACGAAATAGAAAATAAATGATGGAAAGGTTGCAAGCGCAAGGGGCACTTATGGAGGTCTTTCCACGGTCTGGATCGAAGACCAATTCCAACTTGAAATCTCCTTCGAGACACAACACTGGATCTATAGAGAACTCCGCCACAAATCAATTAAGATTACTATTGCTTTGTTCAATCTTTATGTTCCGATTCAATTTGTGGAGAAAAAAAAATGTTGGCAAACTCTTTCTGACTTTGTAGAAGCATACTCACCCAAGAACATCATAGTAGCAAGGGACTTAAACATAGTGTTGGAACCAAAAGAAAAACGAGGGGGCATAATCAACAAGGATCATTTGCTCCCCCTTGTAGAATATCTGATACAACAATGGGACATTCTTGATATTAAACCAAAGAAAGGATTATACACATGGATGAACAATAGAACAGGGGTTACTCACTTTTTTTCTAGGCTCGACAGGTTTCTAGTGCAAAGAACCCTCTTGTTGGATAAGAAAGTAGTGACCACCAAAATCCTCCCAAAAACTACCTCAGACCACAAGTCCATTCTCCTGCAGTTGGATGAGGAAGAAGACTTAGGTCTCATCCCTTTTAAATTTAGCCCTCAATGGATTGAGCAGGAAGGGTTCATGGAAGTAGTAACCAAAGCCTGGTCCACTCCGATCATTGGCTCACCAAGTTATGTTTGGGAGCAGAAATTAAAAGTAACAAAATTAGCTCTTAAAGAGTGGGTCAAATCTCCCTCTAACCCCTACTCTGCAAAGAGGAAAGAGGTTGTTCAACAGTTAGTAGATATTCAAATGGACATGGAAAGCTAGGACATAACCATTCATAGTTTGGAGAAGGAACAAGTTGCCCAGTATGCCTCTCCCATAGCTTACAGACATGAAGAGGAGTACTAGAAATTAAAGTCCTGAAGCCTGTGGCTGGCAGCTGGTGATCGTAATACGGCCTTCTTCCATAGGCAGTTTCGAGCCTGTCTCTCTTGAAATCATATCTTTGAAATCACTACAGTAGATGGGACAGTCTCCAAAGGTTTTTCTCAAATAAAGGCAACAACATAAATTCATTTTCAGAAACTCTACACAGAGGATGGGATTGGAAATGAGGTGTTCTCTGCTAACTTCCTCTCCCATATGCCTCATCTAGTCAGTAATGAGACCAATGCAAGCCTCTTGAAACCTTTCTCTGTGGAGGAAATCAACAAGTTCGTCTAGGACATGGAATTCGACAAAGCCCCAAGCCTTGATGGATTTTCCATACACTTCTACAAATCTTGCTGGATACTTATCAAGACAGATTTACTGAGAATTGTTAAATATTTTCAACAAAAGGCCAAGGTTGGAGGCAACACCAACTCCACTTTCCTTGCCTAAATCCCTAAAGAAGTGAACCCGGTCTCTTTTGACAGATTCAGACCTATCTTGCTTTGCAATGCCTCCTACAAAATCCTCTCGAAGCTGCTGGCAAATAGGCTAAAACCCCTTCTTGGTCATCTCATTTCCCTCACCCAAGGGGGATTCGTCAAAGGAAGGCATATCCCGGATAATGTGATTCTCGTCCAAGAAGCCATTCACTCAAGCCTTAAGAGGAAGGAGCAAGGAATTCTCATTAAGCTAGACATGGCCAATGCCTTTGATCGGGTCAAGCGGTCTTTTCTGTAGAAAGTGATACTCTCTTATGGATTTAGCCCATAATTTGTAAATATGATCAAAGACTGCATTGAAAATCCCTAGATCTCTCCTCTTGTTAATGGTCAACATGCTAACTACTGTCAAGAAATAAGAAGGATAAGGAAAGGTTGCTCGTTATCCCCCTTCCTGTTCATTTTGATGGCAGACACCCTGAGTAGGAAACTGATAGTTGAAAGGAACGTCGGGGCAATTCCAGGCATTCTACTAGTGAAAGGAACATAATCAATCAACCATGCTCTGTTTGTTGATGATTCCCTTCTGCTGGGAGGAGCTTCCCTTTGAATTGCAAGGACGTTCAATGAGATTATTCAAAAATTCCGCTGCATCTCAGGAGCATTGGTCAACAAAAGAAAGAGTGTTGTGTATGGTTGGAACATAGAGGAACAAACCATTCTCAGAATTGCACACCTCTTGGGCTTTCCAAGATTTGTTTCCTGGGACACAATCAAGTATTTAGGTCTACCTCTAACGCTGGAGCAAATAGATCTTCACTCTGGATGGAAGTCATTAGCAAATTTAAATCTAAGATAGTAGCTTGGGGAGGACAGTGGCCTAACAATGCTGGCAAGCTGATTCTCATCAAAGAAGTCTTATCATCCCTCCCTATATATCAGGCCTCCTTTCTTCTTGCTCCAAAGGCAATCATTGAGCAGATCTCGAAGCTGATCAGAGACTTCCTTTGGTGAGGAGGCAAAGGAAAATAGAGTAAGTTTCATCTAGTTAGTTGGGACATAGTAAAACATCTGAAGCGAGAAGGTGGTCTCCAAGTAAGAGACCTAGGGATGGACAATATCACCTTAGGAGGCACAATTTTATGGCAATTGTATTCTA
Organism: Picea abies; assembly: GCA_900067695.1. Lineage (NCBI taxonomy): Eukaryota > Viridiplantae > Streptophyta > Pinopsida > Pinales > Pinaceae > Picea > Picea abies. The sequence goes on from CBVK0100422026.1 coordinate 3,316, forward strand.
GCAGAAACCACTCTGTTAGTATGTCCTCAGGAAGAAGTACCTCAAAGGAGTATCATTGAGAAACCTACAGAATGATAATACCCCCAAAGGCACCCAGTTATGGAATCTCTGCATAAAAGGCATCAATTTCTTTAAACATCATCTTTACAGAGTCCCCGGGAATGGAAAAAGAACCTTGCTCTAGACAGACAACATTATGGGTAATCCTCCTTTGGAAAACACAGTGGAATTAACAAAGATTCATGTGTGGCTTTCCCAGCATGGGGTGATCAGTTAAGAAGATATCTCGGCGTGGGACAAGACGGTTTCTGGGCAGTGTTAAAACATATTTTAAAATTTTTTAATCTCAAGACTAAAGCCTTCCTTTTTCGGGTTTTGGCTTTTCAAGAAGCATAACCCTCACTTTCATTTCTAAAAGGCCGGTACCGAAATCCCGACAGATTTTATTCTAATAATAATAAAAAGCAAAAATCAGACTAATAAAAAAGGGGTTTTCGGGATTTGGGGTTTCTTAAGAACATAGGTTTTGATACATATCGAATCGTGAAATCCCAATCCCCAATTTCCCGAAACGTTGAAGTAAATAATTATTAAAAGTAAATTAGTCGTATCGCTATTTCGGAAATCAGGATGTAGCGATAACATACCTCTTGCCAACTCGATCCCCGAAATCCCGAAATGCGAAATCCCGACTCAAAATCTGTGTTAGTCTAAATTAATTCTGTTTTGGAGGTCAATCCTTAATCCTGATTAATTAATTCACTAAAACAAAAATTCACGGCTTAAGTTAATGAATCCACAATTTTGGAAATCAGGATTCATCGATGACATACTTCCTGTCAACACGATCCCCGAAATCCCGAAACGCTTAATACCGATCAATTATTTTGCTCAAACGAATTTAAGTCCTAATTTAATCTTGTCGTAATTTCGTGATTTCAGAAATCGGGATTCAGTGATAACACACCTCTTGTCAACTCGATCCCCGAAATCCCGAAACACGAAATCTTGACTCTTAATCTGTGATTAGTCTAAATTAACTTTGTTTTGAAAGCATGATTAATGACAATCAATTTCTTTTTAGGTTTTGTTCACGTTTCGGTTTCCGATTGAATGAAATGTCCCGAATTTTGAATTCAAAAGCGCCAAAATGCGGCCACTTAAATAAAGAAAACTGGTGATATGTGACACTAATGCGTATCTTACTAAATATCTACTGCATTAAATATATTGAATTCTTGTTAGCTGCGTCAGTCCCTTCATCGTTAAATGAATTAAACGAGAATTTGAAGGTTTGTGTTTTGCAACATATTTTGTTTCATACTATCAAGCGTAAGACGCATTCAACCGAGCTCATACACTCTTTCTCTGTGACAGGTTTTACATCTAACTTAAAGTCATGGCACCAAAGAAAGCACCAAAGAAGAGTGAAGATACACATGAAGGAGATATCATATCTGACACTACGCCACACACTATCGACTCAATCAAATCTTGGACACAAATCTCTGAATTCCTGGAATATGAAATCAAGAATTCTCCTACTGATTCCGAGAATCACTTCCAAGTTGTAGAAGAATCAGAGCTTCATAAGATCACGGTGCGCCCTCGGCTTTTGGCATACAACGACATGATCAAATGGGCTCTGGAAAAGATTGATATTCCGACAAGGAGCATTTTAAATAATCAAGGGGTCATTGTAGGCTCATTCAGGCCAGAACATATACAAGTAATGTATAAGCTCTCACCGAATCCTAAGTACACTTTTAATGCTAAGTTTTTAGCTGAATTTCAAAGGAAAGAGTGTACTAAGGTAGACCGAACTTATCCTAATTTAATTAGAGAATGGTGGAGATGTCCAACAAAGTTTAGGGCCGATACCCATGGGGTTTATGCCACCGCATCTTTGAACCAATACACGGTTTATGTAGCCATTATGCTGTGTAGACTTTTCGGGAAAAAGGATCCCTACCATTTTCCTGCAGAATGGGTGCCCTTTTTAGAACAAGCTTCAGAAGGATACACTTTCAAATGGAGTAAGATTCTGTCTGATAACCTAGCACAAGAATTTTCAAATTACAGAGTTGCAAAATCTAAAGGTCAACCAGTGGCCTTTTATATGTCAGTGTACATCATGGATGCGATTTGTTTTGTGACTCCATTTCCCCTAATGAATTGGAGTTGGAACATAACTTTCCCCGAGCCCATTCATGAGTATCATTCTACACTTTGGGAAGAAAATGCTAGGAATGCATTTTACGAAATTTTTCATTTGGTAATAATTCCAATGCATAAAATGTTTTATGGCTGTGAACCCCCTCATATTTCTGAGGCAGTCCCAAAAAATCTCAAAGCAATAGCTGACTAGTTTGTGGAAGAAAACTTCTCTTATATTAGGGTTTATGGGTGTTCAATTCCCCCTCACGTACTTCCGAAATTCCTCCTGTATAGACTGGTATTGAGGGAGGTAGCATATCAAATAGTGAAAGGTGGTATTGGGATAGAGCTAAAGGAAGCTCAAAAGAAATCCTGGCCAATATTTCGTGTGTATGTCAGGAAATTTTCATTACTAAACCTTGGCCATTCTAAAGTGGAAGCCGAGGCATTAGAGGAGATAAAAATGGTAGATATTGAGCACATAAATCATGACCCTTATCAATTAGTAAGAAGACATTTGATGCACTATAATTTGAAAGATTATGAACATGAACAATATTTTTATGATGATATATTCAAGTAGGTTAAAACTTATGAAGAGGTACTGAACAGGGTACGGGCCGAATCACCCAATTTACGGACTGGTTTCATGACTTTCCAAAGTCATAGGAAAAGTTGTTTGCCAAAGATCTTGCAGGGTGAGTCCACGACCCCTCCTCCAGGTTTTGAAATAGATGTACAGGGAAAAGCTAATACAAAGGGAAAAATGAAGGAGAGTGAAATGCCTTCACAAGAAACAGGAGTCCCTCAGATAGAAAAATCAGAGATAGGTAAAGAAAAGGAGTTGGAAACACCCTTAGAAATCCCTGAAAGTTTTCCGAAAAAAGTAGGAGGAACAACATCTATAGAACTTGGAAGTCCCATTACTTCCTTGACTCCATTGCAGTCAACTTATGGAAACCCCGACGAGGGAGATCTATACGTAAGTGATCTTGAGCCTATTTCTAGAGATGAGATTCCTCCTTCCAATTATTTTTTCAGTAAGAAGAGAAAGGCTATCCTAAAACAGGAAATGCATCCTAGAGGAGATATGATGATTAAAAAGCAAAAAATCATTATAGATGGACAAAAAATTAAAGAAGGAGAATTCACTACAGAGATAGCAGGCACAATGGGAGCCTTAGCATCGACGAATTTATACTCTGTGGGTAGTTTGACAACTATGTTGGAGTATAAAGAACATATGATAGCTCAACTACAGGATCGATTAAAGGAGACTGAAAGAAATATCAATTGGGGGTTAAAAAGGGGTCTAGAATGAGCCAGATTGAATGACATTCAAGATATTCATACTCTAAAGGAAGCTTAGAGGAAGCAAATCCGAAAATACAGGTCACTCAGGCACAGGTCCTAAAGCAAGAAGAAACAAATAAACAATTACAAGATATGATTAGTTCCATTTCAAATCAAGTGGTAGAGCTTGAAATTTTCCAGGCCTAGGTATTGGGAATTCATATGAAGATAGAAGAGGAACAACAAGGAGTGTTTTTAAATCTAGAATTTATTCAGAATTACTTTCAAGAAACAAGTAAAGCTTTGGAGAACATTCTCCTGAAAGAAAGAGAAGTGAAAGTAGCCAGGACGACTTTCCAAAAATCAGTGGCCTTTTCATCAAAGGAGGAGGTCAGAAAGATTAAAAAACTATCTATTTCAGAGCAAGTTAAAGGAGATGTGATACTTAAGGTGTGGGAGGCAGACCTTGCAGAAAACAAAAGAATAACTAGAGAGGTTAATGATGTTTGCCAAGGAATTTTTGATCTTTTAGAAGAATCTTCTTTGAACATTGGAAAAAACAACTGTTCGGTGTTATTAGGAGAAATTAACATTGTTAAGCACCAGCTAAGATTCAAGGAAGATCTGGAGGAAATGCAGGCGGAGATCCCAAAAATAAAGGTAATCAACGTCACCAAAATCGACAAATGGATAGTGATGTCGAACTTAAAGTTGCAAACTATTAAGTTCACAAGGAAGATAATTGAAGATTGCCTGCCCGGACTACAGAAAATATTCTTCATATTTGAGGCAAAAGATATACCAGAAGCTCCCAGAGTTTTGGTGAAGTTTTTGGGAAAATGTATTCGCTGTCTTAAGAAAGAAGAATGAAGTTCGTCAATGCAGACATGAAATACTGTTTTGTATATTTTCATTATTGAAATAACAAATCAGTTAGAGTATAAATGTAAACGGTTTGACATTGTTCATTTATGTAACCATAATCTTAGGAAGTTAGTTAATCACCAACGGGAAAATATTTGGTGATCATGTATAGATATATTTTCACAAGATTGAAAATGGGGTTTTTGGTTTTTGAGGAGAGCCGATTGTATTAACATTTTTCAATCCATTGTGATATAAATAATACATACAAGATTCTGGATTCTGTCAACTTGAAGCTATGTGTTCTTTACCCTGTTTCCAATATTTTTCAATATTTTTCTTCTTACGTTTTTCTAATGAATGATCAACTATAAGTTTATTTCACACATCTATTGTAGTTTAAATTGATTTGGTTATTAAATTATTTACAATTTTTCCTCTGTGATTGTTATCAACAATTTCAAGACCTGTAGGTCAATTGAATGATTATATTGACACTTCATTAGAAATCTCGTTTTCCTCTTTGTCTCCTGTTACAGTATGAGATTCTTTCGTGATTAAAGCCTCATATTCTTTCAACAATATTTCTTTGTTATTTTACTATTCTCAAAATTGTTTCAAGTCCAAGAAATGGCCTCAACTGTTATTATGTTATTATTTTGAATTTCAAAACTATTTTTCCTATTTTCATCCCTTAAAAACTGAAGCAACAATTTATCAAATTCTTTCAAAATTAAATAAAATTTTACTCTCCATGACTGTCCCAAATAATAGACAACCCAACATAGAACCTGGTCTCCAAGATCAAACTAGCATTGCTTTAAACCTTTTTAATACTATCTTGCAAACAACAACTAACCGGGCTGAATTGGAATGTTCATGGGCTACTATTGAGAGAGATATCAGCATCCAAGAACAATGGGAAGCGAGATAGAGGCAGTTGAGAAACTGACTTTGATTTACCCTTATTTTTTATTCTTACCCTTTAATTACCTTTACCTTTACGGATGCCTTGACGATATACTTTACAACCTTAAAGTATAAACTCAGGAACAACATCTTTTTGGCACCATTGTCAGGGAATGAAGAAACGAAACTTTTCCCTAGGAAGAACGACATTGACACTTTCTTTCTTTGATAGTGAAAAAAGATAGAAAACCTTCTAAGGATACCTTATATTTTTCACTTGGCGACTCCATGATAAGTAAACTGGCTATTAGCCGAAAGAACATCAGAAAGAACCCAGATGATAAACAGACCTTGCCAGTCTCTGATCCGGAAAATATTTTAAAATCACGAAGATCCCTTAGACAAATCATCTCACCTATACATACTATTTGTCAACTTGATTTTACACAGTTGAACGTTCAGGAAACCCTTGAGAGATCCGTCTCTCTTCCGCTGTCATACGATACATTCTCTTTTCCCAAGGTATTTTCCCCAGATTTCTGTGAACCTTCTCCTCACACATTCCGAGCTTCAGTCTCAAATCTATCAATGGATGCACATGGAGGTGTTGGAGCTGGAGGTGGTGCCCCAGGAGGACCAGCAGGTGGCCAAGCACTGCTTCCTGGAATCTTTGCTAAAGTCATTGCTAGATATGCCCCCCTTGTCCTCCCAGTTCCCCTACACGATCTTCCCGAAAATTATATGAAAATCCTTCCCAAGTTTACAGGGGAAGGGGATTTGACCGCTCATGAACATATAAACTTCTTTGACCAATTTGCCGACATCCTCGGAATTGAACACAAAGATGTCTATTCCAGACTCCTCGTTTAGACTTTCGAGGGACAGGTGAGGACTTGGTTCCGAGCCTTAGCAGCCGGATCTCTAAGATCTTATGAAGAACTTGAAAACACTTTTATTAGAAAATGGGGGGAGAGGAGGGACCACCTCTATTACCTAACTGAATTCGGATCCCTTAGAAAGAAAATTTCAGAATCAGTTTTAGAATTCACGCAAAGGTTTAACAAGTTATATAATAAAATTCTGGTTGAAGTCAAACCTTCTCAACCCGCAACAAAGGTGACTTTTGTTGGCGCCTTTGATCTCGATTTCACCCTATTATTAAGAGAAAGGAGGTCAACAAGTCTCATGAAAATGCAAGATGATGCTCTTGAGATTGAATCGAACATGATGGCATCAGGGAAATTAAAAGCTAAAATAGAAACCAGGAATAAAGAAAATAGGAAATTCAAAGAACAAGGTGGATCCGCAGGATCGGGTAAATCCTTGAGAGATAAAATAGACGAGATGGCTAGGGTAATTAGAGAACTTTCAAATAAGATCTCAAAAATGGAACTAGATAGATCAAAAAGGGATAATTTTCCTAGGAAGGATTTTAGAAAGAATCCTAATCCTCAGGCGCCACAGAAAATAATAAAAAATGAAGATAAAAAAATTCCAACCCCCTTCAAAGGTGAAAACTTCATTGGAGAAGAAGACCTAGAAGATTTTGAAGATGAAGCAGCTCCAAAGGTTGCTGAGAAAAAAACTGCAAAAACCCAAACCGCTGACACACAACCAGTCAAGTCAAAGTCAGTAGGAACACCCGCTGAGAAAACATAGGATCATGTGACTGAAACCAAGTCCGCACCACAAAGAAAAGCTGAAAAGATAGGAATGGAGGCCCCAAACATAGAGAGTGACAAGGTCCTGGGAAATTTTAATATGGAAAACGAAATAAATAAAATCAAAATCCCTATCCCACTTGTTGATCTGGCCAGAAATCCTATATACAAAAACAAATCGCTAAGATGATTAGCTTTTCAGAAGACAAAAGCCAAGCCAATGTCATCAACTTAGAAGATGACAAGCCAAACATAGTTTTTGGTCCGCATTTCGAAGTTGCGAGAGACATTGTTGCCCCCTTCTATATCACGTTGACCTTGTTCGACCACCTACTTCATAATTGTATGCTAGATTCTTGAGCATCCCACAATGTGATGCCAAAAGCCATTATGGAAAAGTTAGGTCTCGAAATCACCAGGCCATATGGAGACTTATATTCATTTGATTCAAGAAAGGTCAAATGCATAGGTATGATTAAAGACCTGGTGGTCAATCTGGCACAAATACTCGCTAAAATCATTCTCATGGACATAGTAGTCGCTGATATCCCTCCTAAATATGGCATGATATTATCTAGGTCATGGGGTGCCAAACTTGGGGGATCTCTCCAGCTTGACATGACATATGCTACAATTCCAGTATTTGGGGGACAATACACACGTCTAAACATAGAAACTAGTTTGGTGTTCACAGTAGGTGACCCACATAACCCAAACAACCACCCTGTATATATTGTTGACCAAGATTTAGGAAATTGTACATTATCTATTGATGATGATTTTGAAGTAGATATAGATGAAAGTTGTACAGAAGAAAAAACTGAAAAAGATTTTTTTTTTTTAAATGTATATAGTACTGGTGTATGGAAGATGTATT
>CBVK0100422037.1:0-15555 GCA_900067695.1 Picea abies
TTGGGTCGATTTTTTACAGAATCCGGTCATAAATTGTTAGATACTTAAAGGGTTGAGGTTGAGTCTGTATAATCTGGGCATATAATCCGGGCCGAGCATTCTAAAGAGTTTTGGAGATCAAAAATTCAATTTAGACAACAAAAATAAAAAATGGATGACTTTTTTTGACCGGTCTGACCATCAACATCACAGTCACTTTAAAACTTCAATTGCGGCAGCTATTGCCGCTATGCAGACTGGTTTATGATGGCGGTGGGCCGACGGCGTAGATGGGAGCTTGATGATATTTATTATTTACTGGTATTTATGACATGGATTGTTTTTCGCAGTGTATTTATGATTCTCGAAAATCATGAAAAAATCCCAAATTTCAACCAGAGTACATGCATAATGTATTAAAAATAAATGAACTCGCCAAGACTACGTAGGCTAATAGCAAAACGAAGCAAATCGATTACACTATTTTCCTCCCAGAGACAGTTTATAAAAATGAATAAACGCCATCCCAAAAAAATTTAGATTCCATTTGCAACTTTGGGTTGTTGGCGGGCCAAGAGGGCATAGTCTTGTCCTGGTCCGCTTTCATTCTTTCCACCCAAGTATTGTTGATTTTGTGTTTCGGAAAAACTGATGTTCAACTCCTAGATTATTTTAAAGAAATGGATTACATTACAAATTTCAGCTTAAACTTTCAAGTGATTAAAAAATGAAGGCCAGAAAGCAAGCTTTCTAAGATGTGCTTAGAAACATACTAAAATGAAAGTCAAAACAAAAAATATGATGACTTTGACATGGCAACGAACTATCTCCAAATACAAATAGCAGAGACAATGATGCTACTTATCAAAGCATCCAGTTATCAAAGAATATGCCTTGTTGCTAAATACATGTCTTATATGACTTTGACATGGCAGCAAACTTTCTCCAAATACAAATAGCAGAAACAATGATGCTACTGATCAAAGCATCGAGTTATCAAATTGTAAAGCTCTTATGTATGTTACAGATCTCGACCTATGCTATAGCAAAACAATCGCTTTGCCCTTTTAATCCCATTAATGTAAACACTGATACCAACTTATAGAATGCAACAAACAGCCAATGCTATAGCAAGAAAACAATTGCTTTGCCCTTTTGATCCTCAGTAATGTAAACAATGATAACAATTTAAAGAATGTAACAAAAAGCCATGGCTTTCTGACAAGATTGTAAGGGTGACATGAAAATGCAATAGACCATTTCTTGTGTCAGTTGCACATCTACTTCATCCCCATGAAACTATCTCTACGAGTAAGAAGAAAAAGATTTTGATATCCAATGTTGGGTATAAGGAAATAATTGTATAGCGTGACAATTTAGGAAGCAAGGAAGCCTTCACAATTCAAACGCGATACTTGCCCAAATTACCGAACAGATTAATGGTCAAACCTTCTTCCGGCAAATACCAATAGAAGACCTGCAAATTGATTTTACTGTCCAAGAATATGAAATACAGCATAGCCCCTCTTCAGATAGAATTTCTTAAGCATAACGAATAATTGCCCTTCTGGTATTGAGTGCAAAGGACTTTTCCATCGCAATGATTTCACGCTCATGGAGGTTTCTCATTATCAAGATCCTCCATGACATCAATATTTTTCCGATTTGTTATTTTCTGCACATATCCTGCAACAAACAGCATCAAATCAAAACTCATTTATTGTATAAACTAAAGAAATAGTCAAGTGAAATCATAACTGCATTACTTCTATGGCAGAACGCATATTGTATAGACTAAAGAAACTCATTCACTTCTATGGCAGAACTCATTACTTCTATTCAATGAATCCAAAAAAGCTGAACTGCATTACTTCAGTGTCAGAATATCTATTCAATGAATCATGATAGTCAATAAAAATCATAAATAGATGTCAACAATGAAATGGTCTTATGACTTTGTCTCCACTGCAATGGACATATCCCTGCCGGATAGATTGTCGCTCCTTAATGAGCTCCAAGGCACAAAGGATGGTAATCCTGTGTCTGTAGCTATATGGTTGAAACTTGAGGGACGGAGTCGTGTGAGAGTTAATGACCTATTTTATGGGGTATTAATGTCGAAGAGGACCGAAATCTCCATGTTATTATCTTTAAAGAATGAAGCAGAAGAGTGGCGGTATATTGTCCTAAGTAACATTGATGCAATCACTAGTGAACTAGTATACTTGAGGTGCAAGTGGCCTTAGCTATTGTTGTAAATGATGAATGGTCGAGATGGGAAGGAAGCCAAAAGAGAGCTGGGCAAGGAAGTGAAGCAACTGATTTTGAATAATGATTAGTGCGCTGAATGCAAATAAATTGTATCTTTCACATCTCCAATGGTGGAGAAGATCAAGTATGCAGATTCAGCTTCCCCTCATCTTGGGGAAATATACAAGGCAATTGACACATGGTTGGCATCTCCAATGGTGGAGAAGATCAAGTATGCAGATTCAGCTTCCCCTCATCTTGGGGAAATATATAAGGCAATTGACACATGGTTGGCAAGACAATGTCCATCATCCATCAAAGAGACCCCCTCTTTGGAGTTTGTCAATAACTCTAAAAAGTTGATAGAGAAGAGATGGAAAAGGTTGAACACCCCTCTTCATATCGCTGCTTATGATCCAAAGTGGTATAAGTAGAGGCCAGGCAGAGTTGTGCCAATAGATGATCTAAAGGTGAAACAAGGGTTTGTTGATGCTATAACGAAGATCCATATTCTTGAAGAAGTAATCCTAATTCGACAACAGTTTATTAGTTTTGCTATACTCAATAGCACCACTTGCCATATTATTCCATGCGAGGATAGGAAATTTATCACACAAAGAATGCCATTGGATGGTGGAGGATGTACAAGGACAAAGCTCTAGAGATCCACAGACTTGCATTTGTCATCTCAGGTTGTAGTTCTTCAACCACTGAAATGAACTAGTCCACTTACAATTTTATCCTCTCCCTTAAAGGGAACAAGCCTTCCTCCAAGAGTGGAAAAGCTTGTTTGTGTGCACAACAATCTTCACCTTTATTCGAGGAAGACACCTGACTATTTACAGAGACCTACAACATGGTGGGATATAGGTGCCAAGGATGCTTCACAAATCGATGAGGGTACTTCAGCACCACATGCATGCTTGGTTAGCATACCATTAGATGACATTGATGATGATGATGATGATGATGCAACAAAACCTAGTGAAGCTTGGGCATTTTTGGATAGCCTTGAAGCAAAAGATCATAATTAATAGCAACTTTAAGCTATTAAGTATTTCTATCTAGTGTGAGCATTGGATAGTGAGTAGTAGTACATATTGTAGGCATTTTTCCAGTTTGGACTATTTATTTGATCATTTTTATCAAATATGTTATCAGTTGACAACAAAGTTACCAGACTCTTCTCATAGAATGACTTGGCAAGGATGAAGAGTAAAGTTGACTCAAACTCATGAAAAACTCACAAGTTGACTTGTAAAATTAAAATACACTAAATTTTAGTGAAAATTTATTTTTCATTAATATGAAAATTTAAAATTTCCATATGATGTAAACTCAGTTAAAAGTACATCAATGATGCTACAGGCTATAAAACGACATGAATTCTAGATAGGGGACAAGCCTACCGGTTGTCTATTGTGAATCAGATCAAAAAACAAGCAAAATAAAAGCTCCATTAGTTTTTCAGTGTTCTATAGACAGAATCAAATCTGACCTGTGAGACTCACGAACTCATCAGGTCAATTTGACTCGTGAGGCAAACTCACTGTGTTAATCTGACTTGTGTTTGACATGCAAATCAAAAATCACGAGTATGACTCAAGGCCAACTTAGAGTCAAAAGAGTTGACTCAACTCAATTTCCTCAAAGAGTGAAGTCAAACTTGAGAGTAAACTCAAGTTGACTTGACTCAATTTTCTCAAGAGTGGAGTCAAATTTGAGAGTCAACTCAGAGTCGGAAGAGTCTAGTAACTGTGGTTAACAATTTACTATTTAGCTTTTAAATTTTATGGATTCAAGAGTGGTATCATTATGTATCGGCTTATGTTTTTTCTTTCATGTGGAATTGTTCAAATGTAGTCAATGTTTAATTTGTCATATATGTATGATGCATAATTTAACTTCTTGTTATTTTAAGTTATTTTCATTTTGATTTGCAGCCTTTTGTTCCTTTCCATCTACAATCTCATATTTTTGAGACAATTCAAAATGGAGGGATAGATGCAAATTTCTCAATCTGAAGAGAAAATTTGAAAAATCCTTGCTGCAATTTGTGAGAATAGTCAATGGTGGCGGTTCCAAGGGATGGATATGTAATCGTTGTAGCCATTAAGGGTAGCTAAACTGGAAGAGCTCATCATTTTTAAGCATCCCTGAGCATGCATTGAAGGCATGCACCTGTTCAACTGAACAAAGAAATAAAATCCTTCATGCATGCCTTAAGGCAGATCGTAATTTACATCTCTGAGCACATATTTTGGGCATTTTGTCACTTTTAACTATATACTATTTTGGGAATCTACCATTTTGGATTATGTCCTTGCTCACTTTTGTTAGCTAAGTTATCATTATAGTTTTTAGTTTTTAACATTTATATAATCATGAATGATATTGGTTTATTTTCTGTTTCATGTGGAATTGCTGAGTACTTTAGTCAATGATCAATTTATCATGTATATATCATGTATCGCGTTTAAGTTTTAAAAATCCTATGTATTTTTTGTGGGATCTTTGAATACTCTTTAAAAAAAAAATTCATATTTTCAATTTCTATATATATTTATTTATCATCCCCTATCCCCTAGAAGTTTGGGGGTACCTTCCAGCCATCCAGGAAACCCAGCCCACTGTCCCCCTCGTCCCTGTCCTAGAAAACCATGCAACATAGATATTTTATGGCATTAATTCCATACAAGTTCAATGATATCTCCCCAAGATAGAAAAGTTAATATGGCATGTATCCATATTTCTTCATGTCCATTCCATCAAATTTACCAAAGAGATAAGAATGGCAAAAATTCAATGAGGAAAGGATGTGGATAGAATTTCATGCACTCGTAGCAAAAGTAATGAGGATATTTCCTGGGCCGAAGCCTAAAAACAATAGAGTTATATTCACAGGTGATACTTCCAGGTGACAGTTTCTAGGGTATAAGAGTAATAACAAAGCGTTCTGATGAATTTGACATCTTCAAATTTCAGGAAAGGCCAAATTGATACCATTGAAATTTTATTTTTCAATACAGTAATCACAAACATATGATGAACCAGTGTCATGAAACCAGTATCTGAATAACAATTACTTCAATAAACTTATTACTCTTGGGAAGGTGTTTCCAAGCATTCCTTTTTTCTTGTATTAGCATTAAGATATATTGTTCGCTGAATATCATGAGCTTATTCCAAAGTCGACACTTGTTGACATGTTAAAAAAAATGTACGTTACTGTGTTTTGCATACTTTCCACACTTTAAAATGCCATAATTTTGCCATAACTTGGGGTTGCCTACATGTTTGTTAATGTAGGTTGCAACTATAAATTGCTGATCTGATTTTGCCATTGAAAATCAATAATTGGATTTGAAAAGGGCACAATTGATAATTTAAATATTATTTTGGCAGAAATGCATGTCGAAAAACAGATGATCATTCAAACTCAGAAATTGTGCAATTTTTAACTAGAAGTCGAGACAAAGCCAGATCAATTCATTAGTAGAAATTTGAATATCATTACAAGTTATTTTAATGATTAGCTAATTGAATATTCTCAATGTTGCTTCCCCTGCATTTGCAGCATAAACAACAGAAACATGATAGCATATATGTAAACTGCAAATACAGGAACTAGATCACAACCTTAAAGAGCTGGCTCTAATTGGAACTCAAGGCATTATAGGCACAATTATTAATACTTGCATCGTTGGAGACTGACCACCTACCATTCATGGAAGATGACTAAGCTTGCTTCTACATGCGAAACAAATCTTACTAAAATAACATTATGAAAGTCATTCAAATTTCAGACTATCTACATATGGCCATGTTCTTGTTAATATGAAATGAAATTATATCAATGTTCACTTATGGCCAAAGACAATCAACGGGACTAATTTATTTCAAGCATCACCAGCACTGAGCAAGGGGAGTGTAAAAGGCAACTCAATCCTACTTAAATAAAATAAAAGACAGAAAAACTGAGACATGTAAAGATGGATATCCTGCTGAACTAGCTGCCAAATCAATATGTACTTGAGCACCTGAAAAATGGAGAAATCTTTAAAATTTACAGCTGTCTAAAATAAGAGAGAAATGATGTCATTTCCCATCAACGCAAATTTGTTACTTTAGTTCCACACAGAACAAAAGTAGGATTCTTTTTACAGGATTCTTAACAAAAGAAAGTAATCAAAAGATATGCGTATGACAAACCTATTCCAAGACAAGGGATGCACTTGCTAATGACTTCACGGCCTTTTTTCCCGTAGAAACTGGCATATCCAGTTCCCTGACAACTCCTGCATTTCCCAGTCCATTCATAGACAACTTCCTTGCATTCCTGCAGAAAGTGGTCAGCCAACATCATGAGTGAATGAGATGACTAAGACACATTTAAGTTGGAATATTCTGAGGGTGCCAAACATTACTCGCAAGAAATATAAGGAGAACATTTTCGTCCAGAGAATATTCAGTTCAGAAATATGTACTCAGCATAAACAAGAGCCCTCTTGTAAAATATAAATCAGGATCATATATATATATATATATATATATTCAAAGAGAAGCACAACTCAAACAGAAACATCGCCATTGCCATATCTTATCAATCTCAGACTGTAGAATAGAAAGTAATACCATATAGCTCATTCTTGGAAGTGTAAACACTAATGTAACAGAACATTTATCTAAGAGCTATGAACACTATAAAATACACACACACAATAATATGTAGAATTTCTAAGAGAGAAGAGAAGATTGTATTATCCAATACGTGTAATAAGATAGAAAAGTGATGTCTCATGAGAGAGACATCGGTGGAAACCAAAGTTACGTTACTTAAAAGTTAAAACATAAAAGTACCATGATCTAAAAAGTACATTATAGTATGATCATTACACTAAATAGACTCCATCACCCTCCCATAATGGTCATACTTGAAATTACACCAATCTTATCTCTAGACTTTACAAACTTATATATATTGAAAGGCTTGGTGAAAATGTTTGCAAACTGCTCTTAAGAATCTAGATGCATAATATTGCAGCTCTATTTCTACACTCTTCACTGGTTGTCAAACACAATGATAATGAACCTACACGTGCTTTGTCCACTCATGAAACACTTGATTTCTCATCAACTTCAACACACTTTGGTTATCACAATAAAGTAAAGTTGTGCTAGTTTGTTCTAGTTGCAAATCAGCAAGTATTCTTTGCAACTACACTGCCTCACAAGCTGTACATACCTCAAAACCCTCTTGGTTTCACTCCAATCTTCATCCTATGGAGTTGTCATAAACCTGGAAATATAGCCGACTACAAACCTTAGATCCACCGCTGTTGTAAGATATATCAAGCGGTCCAACAATTCTCTGTCTATTGACCCATTAGCCAGTTTTGAGTCAATCTTGGCTGATAATTTCAGCCCAACTTCAAAAGGTGTAGAAGTCGCCTTGCAATCTGCCATCAAAGACCTCTCCAACAAACTTTTAGCATATTTAATTTGTGAAACAGACATGGATCCATCAGTTGGCCAAATTCTACACCTAGGCAATAACGCAAGAGGCTTAAATCAGTCATGTCAAAAGCTGAACACATCAGATTTTACCTCTTGAATTGCATCGACCTCATTACCTGTGATGGTAATATTGTCCACATACACCACCAAAATCGCTATAATGTTACATGTGATTTTGACTTACAGATTTGGATCAAAATGACTTCTTTTGAATCTAGTTCCTATAAGATGTTTGTCAATATTAATATACCAGGCACTTGAAGCTTGCTTTAACCCATAAAGAGCATTCACCAACCAACACACTAGAGACTTTTCACCCAAGAACTAGAATCCCTGTGGCTGATACATATAAACTTCCTCTGCTAAATCTCCATGGAGAAAAGCACTCTTTACATCCATTTGTAATAGCTCAGATCCAAAATGAGCAACCATGGCTAGAACTAACCAATTGTAGCCCCTATGATTGTGAAAATCCCTTTGTAACCAACCCCACCTTTGTATTCATCCAGCAAACCATCAGCTTTATATTTAGTCATGTAAACCCATCATACTTGCATTCAGGAAAAAACAAGAATTATAATCCAAGCAGAAAAAATAGCTTCATGGAGGATTGACCTACAACAAAAAGTAGGGCGCTGAGGAGTATTTTCTGAGTGCGATGAGACGAAGAGGAGAAGGATGAACCCACAGGAGTCCAGCTCTGGACCGTAGCTCGCCCAAGTCATCCAGATCAGCCAATCGAGTGTATGATTGAGAGCGGGTGAGGGAAAATTTGATCTTCGGTGAAAGGATCATCTATTCAAGGCACAACGAATCCCATGAGCGAAATCCCCTTCATGAGTTTATTATGTTTCAGGAACTGACTGAGGAAGATATTAATAATATGGTTGTGCATTCCCTTGATTCCCAATTGGCATTGCAAGTGTCCTCAACCCTACTTCCCCTAACGAATCCGAACACAACTCGTAATCCATTTGAGCAGATCAGGATGCCCTCTCAACTAGAAGAGTTGATCAACACCCCGGTCCCCAGCCATGTCGTCCTCCAGCTCACCTAAGTTTGGTGAAGAAAGTGATTCCTATCCAAATAGAGGGAGATTTGGAGGGGGTCAATGCAATAGCCAATGATTTCACAGTTCCTGAGGTCAATCAGTCCATGCATGAGGGTGAATCTGCAGATCCCAGCAAGGTAGCCACCTCTAGGGATGCAGATCTCAACTCAACCACTTTACTGCTAGCATCTGAGTCCATAGTTGAGCACATTCCAGCTAATAATGGTGATCCTACAACTCCTAAAAACATGTCCATTGATCTCAACTTTTTTTAACCAAATCAAAGAACATGATGAAGGAAGGAAAAACTTGGGGTGCTGAGAGGTTATTCTTTTCTTCCTATGGAAGATGTCGAATGAAGATGCCATAAAAAATGGTGTATCCTGAACTGAGAAACCAAAAGAATTTCGATGAATTGTTATTGAAGCCTTGGATCCCATTATTTGTGTTTGTTATCCAACGTCTATGCTACTGCCCGCTATGTACTACAATACAGAACCTCAAACATTGTAGGCTCATTAACATAATTGCAATCTTGGAGAGAGGATTTAACCCAGACAACAAAAGTCAACCATACTACCCTCTATGGATTGAATTCCCTAGCTTTGCAGCAAATCTTAGGCCCTTCGTTGATTTGTTCGCTCAGTGCTTTGGTAAACTATTAATCCCATATGGTCGCAGAAATTCCTTCAGAACTAATCTGCAGATTTGCATCAAAAGCTCCCTCCACACAATTTAGTGTTCACTACTGAAGGAGTTCACCAAAAAAAAGTGTGCTCTACCTAATGCGTGCTTTGCATGTCAAGCACAAAATCACCTCATTTAGGATTGCACTCATAGAAGACCAAAACCAAATCCAAAGCCAGATAAAGATCTAGTGTAGAAGGGTGCATATATCCCTCTGGATTCTGACCAGAAAGCCCCCAATATACCACCTTATCCTAAATAGGCTTCTCATTCTTCAAAAGAGACTGTCTAGATGACCTCAATATAGGGAAGCCCCTTGCTACACCCACCTAAGCAATACACCCAACTAGTGCAAGACTTATGGATATTGAAGTAGGATGGTAGGTCAAGAGTAATAAAAGGATGGGATCTAGGTGCCCCTCTTGGGTTGATCATACTGGTAAGCAGGGCAACCTTAGTGAGTGTCTTGAATCCTAGAAGGATGTTGCCAAGAGATCTCCTGGAAAAGAAATTTAATACTAGGTGACTTTGTTTCTAACAACATGTTTGATTATGATAGTTTCATGGAATGTGAAAGGGTTGACTATCCCTAGTTGGAAGCAGTTTGTGATAGGGGTTTTGAAGGATACCAAGCCGGATGTGATATTTCTTCAAGAGGTGAAGTTAGTTGGTTTTGAATTAAGATGTCGTATAACTATTGTTGGAACAATGCCTTTTGGACCACAAATCATGATGAAGGGGGAAGTGGGATTGCCTTGGCTCTCTCTTGGTCCCTCCAAATTTTGCAGTAGATCATAGCTCTGATCCCCATAACAAGTGTGTCTAGGTAACTTTGATGTTCAAGGACAGGCTTGTCAACTTTTTTTCAGTTTATGCACCTCACACTAGCATCGATCACGGTTTGCTCTAGGACTAGCTTACCTCCTCATTACCAAATGTTGAATGGATTATAGGAGGGGACTTTAATATGGTTGACTAGTACAGTGACAGAGCGGGTAATTCTAGATCTATGGTTACAAGGCCAGAAAAACAGGGTTGGTGAGGTGCAAGGCTTCTCTCCAATTGTTTGATCCTAACTAGAATAAGGCCGGCCTAGACTATAGTTGATGTTTTGTAGCTTCGGGTAGGTATTATCACATGGCCTTGGTACCGGGCATGTGAGAATCTTCGTTGAAACCCACATTATACTTTCATTTTGGTGAAAACCCTCTTGGACTGAAGCTTGGGGTTTCATGGGCTTGTTGATGGGCTTTGGGGGCTTGTGTTGGGGTATCACACCCACATGTGTGAATAAACAATTCTAATTTAATGTTGAGTTTAGTGAAGGGCTCCTTAGAGTAAGCTAAGGGCTTCTAAACTCACTTTGGACTCTTATAAAAGGAGAAGAGATTGTCACATCTCATTGTGACATTATGGAGTTAGCATAAGTGAGGGAGCACTTGTGCTAGGGAGCTTGGTGATTTCAACAAGGGAAATTATGTACTTTGGCAAATCTGGCCTAGGGTTTCTTGGACTTTGTAATTTTATGTTTTCAACCAAGGAGAAAGACCACACATGTGAGAGAGGAGAGAGAAAACAATTGCATGTGTGAGGGAGCAAAGCAGGCCGCACTATGGAATTTCTGGGCAATTGCAGGTCCATACAGGCTAACGTCGACAGGTCGTACAGATGTGTTTGAGCAGATTTGTAAGTGGGAATTTTCCCGCGATAATTTGTTGAATTTGTAATTTGCAATAGGACTGTTTTGTCTTCAGTTTTGCTGAAATTGTGGTTTGTTGAGAGGGCTGATTTTTGCCCTCATATATTCTGAATTTGGAAAGTTTACAGAACAAAAACTTGTGTTTCATGTGCATGGATAATTTCCCTCTGATCTTTATGTTTCTGTTGCTGTAATTTTGTCATAAATTCAATGTAAAATTATTTAATGGTAACAGCCTAAAAGGAGGAACACCCTTCTTAAAAATGTGCCACGTGGCACTAAGCTGCACTTGGGCTTGGCCAAAGGCCCACCTAAGGTTGAACACCTTCTTCGAGGAGATGGCTAGGGCATGTTGTGTTAATTTTTCAATAAGTTGGGCTCAAGCATGAAGTTTATTCCAATTTTATCATTCAACTTCCCAGGGTCGTAACTTTTGCATACAATCTATGTTTTAGGCGCACAATGGCCCGTTGGAAAGGTCTGACCAAGAAGAACAATTTTCGATTGACCCAGGTCAGAGCCTCTAGCAATCACCTAGGCCCCAAATCCCCAAAAAACATCGTTTAGGGCCTCAAAACAGCCCCGGAAGATTGGAACCCAAAAACTACCAAGGTAGAAAACTGTTTTTTGAGCCAGTGGAATAGGTGGGTGGCCACCGATATCCACCTAGATCAAAACCACCTCTTCCTTTTGTGCATGCGCCATCTATATCCTTTAAACTCCCTATCCTAGCAATTGTTTCCACTCATGCACCTATTTTGAGATTAAATCTCACATGTGATTTCTAGTTCCTCACACCCTCATCCTTGAATGCTCCTTCCTCCTATATTTTAGGGTGCATTCTCCTCTTCTATGTGCATGGATGTTGATGTTTTTGTAGCTTCAGGAGGTATTCCCACAAGTGGCCTTAGTGTTGGGCATGTGGGAATCTTCATTGGCACCTCATTGCACTTTCGTTTAGGTGAAAACCCCCTTGGATTGGAGCTTGGGGCTTCATGGGATTTGTTGATGGGCTTTGGGGGCTTGTGTTGGAGTTTCACACCCACATGTGTGAATTAAAGAATTTTAATTTAATGTTAAGTTTAGTGGAGAGCTTCTTAGAGTAAGCTAAGGGCTTCTAAACTCACTTTGGACTCCTATAAAAGGAGAGAAGAGATTGTGACAATCTCATTGTGACAATATGGAGTTAGCATAAGTGAGTGAGCACTTGTGCTAAGAGGCTTGGTGATTTCAGCAAGGAAATTTCTACAATTTTGACAAATCTGGCTTAGGGTTCTTGGACATTATGTTTTTTGTTCTCATTAGGTGAAAACCCCCTTGGATTGGAGCTTGGGGCTTCATGGGCTTTGTTGATGGGCTTTGGGGGCTTGTGTTGGAGTTTCACACCCACGTGTGAATTAAAGAATTTTAATTTACTGTTGAGTTCAGTGGAGGGCTCCTTAGAGTAAGCTAAGGGCTTCTAAACTCACTTTGGACTCCTATAAAAGGAGAGGAGACATTGTGACAATCTCATGGTGACATTATGGAGTTAGCATAAGTGAGTAAGCACTTGTGCTAAGGGGCTTGGAAATTTCAGCAAGGGAAATTTTGCAATTTGACAAATCTGGCATAGGGTTTCTTGGACTTTCTATTTTTTTGTTTTCAGCCGAGGAAGACCACACGTGTGAGAGGAGAGAGAAAACAGCCGCACATGTGAGAGGAAAGTATAGGCCGCACGTGTGAATAGGCCATACAGACGCATGTGTGGAAATCAATCCATACAGGTCGCACGTGTGGGAAAAATCAGGTCGCACATGTGAGGGCAAAAAAGCAGGTCGCACGTGTGGAATTTATGGGCAGTTGCAAGTCCGTACAGGATGACGTCAACAGTCCGTACAATCCCTACAGCTGACGTCAGGAAGACGTACAGGTGTGCTGGAACAGATTTGTAAGTTGGGGAATTTTCCCGGAATAATTTGTTGAATTTGTAATTTGCAAGAGAACTGTTTTTGTCCTCAGTTTTGCTGAAATTGTGGGTTGCTGAGAGGACTGATTTTGCCCTCAGAAATTCTGAATTTGGAAAGTTTACAGAATAAAAATTTGTCTCATGTGCATGAATAATTTCTCTCTGATATTTATGTTTTCGTTGCTGTAATTTTCTGTCATAATTTCAATGTAAAATTATTTAGTGATAACATCCCTAGGGTTTACTGTTTGGGTCACTTGGAAGTAATTTTCAAATCTGAAATTAGATGCATAAAAAAATGACATGGTATCAGCGCTGAGGCTTTGAAGAGAGAAGGAAGAATCATCTCTTGAGACACAGGTTGCTGCAGATTTTTGTTTTTGTTTTGGGCAGGTCACAATGGTGAACACTCTTAGAGCTGAGGACAGGTTGGAAGGGGCAACAAACTTCCGGGCTTGGAAGGACAAGATTCTCCTTCTCTTGCAGGAGAATGATCTCAAAGAGTACGCTGAGACGGTGGTTCCAAGTCCTGATGATCTGCAGGAGTTGGCAGCTCATAAGAATAAGGAAGTGAAGGCCAGGAGGGTGTTGTTGGACTCCGTGAAGGATCACCTTATTCCTCACATTTCCGAGAAGAAGAAAACAAAAGAGATGTATGATGCTTTGGTAGGCTTGTACCAAAGCGGAAATACAAGCCGGAAGTTGATCTTGAGGCACCAGCTCAGAGCAGTTGAGATGTCCAATTCGAACATAGTTGCTAGCTACCTCATGAGGATCACTCAGATTCGTGATCAACTTGCAGCCATTGGTGAGACAGTTGATGACATAGAGTTGGTGAATGTGGCATTGAACAATTTTCCAAGATCTTGGGAACCATTTGTGCAAGGGATTTGTGCACGGGAAACATTGCCACCATTTAACAGACGGTGAACCGATTGCATCCAGGAGGCTCAGATAGAGTCAAGGAATGGCAAGCAGAAAGGCAGGAATGATGAGAACCAAGCCCTAGTTGCTCATACTAGGAAGGGTAGAAAAGGTGGTTCTCTAGAGAGAGAGGCATCTCCAAAGCCAAGGAAGAAGAAGGACCTTAGCAAGGTCAAGTGTTTTGCTTATCACAACTATGGCCATTATGCTTCATAGTGTCCACAACGGAAGAGAGGGGGAAGGAAGCAACAGGCATCAGCAACAGAGGTTGATGAGGTTGCAGACAAGCTTCAGAGGGAGTTCCTATTAGTCTCCTCCCTTTCTGGTACAGTTTCCGGTGATGGGACTTGGTTGGTGGATAGTGGAGCCTCATGCCATATGACAGGAGCACAGGAGTTGTTCGATAGCTTCACAAAGACTGACACAAATTTATGTGTGGAACTTGATATGGGTACCAAGCTTGTCATGCAAGGATCTGGAACAATGTCATTCTGGATGGAGTCAAGAGATGTGTTGAGGGTGACAAATGTGCTATGGGTGCCTGAACTCAGGAGGAGTGTGCTCTTAGTATCTACGATTGAGAAGAAGGGCTATTACGTATTGTTCTGAGATGGACAGGTGTTATTCATGCCTAGAGGATCTAGCTCAGACACAACAGTGATTCTTGGAGTTAGAGAGAGCAACCTATATAGGCTAAAGGGCCAGCCTATGCTTGGAGTTAGAGAGAGCAACCTATATAGGCTAAAGGGCCAGCCTATGCGAGCTATGGCCAACAGTAGCAGAGTGACATAGGTCAAGGAGCAGATAGCTCCAAAGGTTGTGCAGACTCATAAGGAGCCTGACTTCAGAGAGAGTCAGCAAGCCTAGAGAGAGAGTCAATCGTCAAGACAAAATCATCCTTCAGGTTCAAGTGGGAGAGATGAGTCTTCCAAGACTGTCCGGAAGGTGTCATGGGTTGAGGAAGCCAGGCAGGAAGCTCGGAAGCGGGAGGTTTCTAGGAGCAACATGTCTTCCAAGAAGAAACCATGCCATACAACAAGATTCGCTTCAGTGACAGAGAGAGCAGCAAATCAGGAGGATTGGAGAGCAGTTGTGGTAGCAGATCCAGTGTAGGAAGCAGGGCCACTTCCAGTGTGGGAGACAGAGCTACTTCCAGGTGACACTGGAGTGGGTGAGTGTGGGAGACAGAGCTACTTCCAGGTGACACTGGAGTGGGTGAGAATACCTCCCTCGCTAAGAGGGAGTGTTGGTATTTTATAGCTCCAGGCAGGTATTCTCACATGGCCTTAATGTCGGGTATGTGAGAATCTTTGTTGACACCCGCATTGTACTTTCATTTTGGTGAAAACCCTCTTAGATTGGAGCTTGGGGCTTCATGGGCTTGTTGATGGGCTTCAGGGGCTTATGTTGGGGTTTCGCACCCACATGTGTGAATAAACAATTCTAATTTAAAGTTGAGTTTAGTGAAGGGCTCCTTAGAGTAAGCTAAGGGCTTCTAAACTC
>CBVK0100422046.1:0-16651 GCA_900067695.1 Picea abies
CCACCAGTGGTCTGGGTGAATAGTTAGATAGTTAACTTGTGCAATTGTTATTTCTTTCATTTTCCTGTATATGTGTTTTTATCTTTTTTGCTTACTGTGTATTTGTTGTTCATAATTTAATTGTTTTAATTTCCTTTTTACAGGTTGCTTGTAAAAGATAGTTAATATGCTATGTCTTTTTAATTAATTAGTAAATAGCTTGCAAGCTTAGCTACTAACCTCGTTGTGTGATTAAATGCTAGTTTGAATTTCTGCAGATTGAAGTAGAATAGTTAAAACAAAGTATTGAGCTAATGTAGAATATAGAGTTTCTTTGACAAAGTTTCGATGAATGATTAGTTGCTAGCTTTGATTTTGATTCTCAGTTTGCTTATCTAGTTTGCTACTTAGTTTGCTTATCAATTTTCCTATAATATGCTGAGATAGAAGTAGAACTTGAATTATGTTTTTATATGCATTTTAACTTGCAATTTGAATTGTTAATAGTAGGATTAGTGTAGTTTATTTTACGAAATTTCCATTCTAGATGTAGATTGCAATTTCAATTCAAAGTTGAGTTTAAGTTATGTTTTTAGTTATAAGTCTCTAGTGGTGTGAATTTGTTTACATTAGTATAACAATGCATTTGAATTAAATAGAATAGTTTTTTCTTATTGTTGATGATTAATGCATAAATTGAGAGATCACATGGATTTTCGGGATAGTTGATATTTCTTCTATGATGGCTAAGCTCTCGTTAGATTGCTTGATTCACAACTTTCATTTCTCCATAGAAGCTAATATTGAAATTATTCCTCTTGATCTATCACTAATCATTAGATGCCATCGTGATGTCATAAGACACCGAAGACATAATCATCATCATTATATTTGAAGTTTCTTGCTATTGTAGATTAAGAATAGTTGTAGATTAATCTTTGAATTCTGTCGTGATGTTTTTAATTTGATAGGTTAAGATTTCCTTTTGTAGATTAGAAGTAATTCTGAATTTTATCTTAAGAATAGAGTTCACTTGCTTAATAGTTTGATTAGTTACCTGTTGAGTAGTTTTGATTAGTTTACTTGTTGAAGAAGTTTTCAAAGGTTAGTTATTTGATTGCTTATTTGGTTACTTGTTGTTGCTCATTGAAGTTGAATAGATTGATTAGATTAGTTTGTTGTCGCTATTTTTCATTAAGTTGAATAGATTAAATAGATGGCTTGCTTTTGCTCATTATATTGATTAAGTTAACTTGTTCATCTTAGGGTTTTCATTTGCTTTCTTAGGACAATCCATCGATCCATTGTTCAAAAGTTACTTAGGGTAAATAGTTTAAGTTCCTTGATAGGGTTTGATCATTGATAGTCTTTGATTAAGTAGATTAGCTCTCAGATAGACCATTTCCTTAGTTAGACTATACTACCTCTAGATTTTCTACCTTGGCATATATAGTGCTACAACTCTAAGTTTACTTACCCCAAGTTGACAATTTAATTTAGTCTTTGCTTAAGTAGATTAGCCCTCAGATAGACCATTTCCTTAGTTAGACTATACTACCTCTAGCTTTTCTGCCTTGGCACATATAGTGCTACAACTCTAAATATACTTACCCCGGGTTGACAATTTAATTGAGGTTTTTTAGTGAATATAGAACACCCATTAGGGTCATTGAATTATAATATATATGTAGTCTGTACAATTTTTACATTGCTTGTAGGGTAAGTACATAGATTGGGAATAAAAATTGCAAACTGTAAACATTAAACAACCATGTTCAACAAGAAAAAACATTCAAATAACATCACTAGCATAGTGAACATTGAAGGCCTTGTTTGGAACCTTAATAAGTTAAAGCTATCATTATTCAGTAAATTGTGGATAGTTTGGTTACAAAGGAAGTAGTACCTAGTTCAATGACAACCAAATTTTAGGGTCAACACCCCACTGAAAAAAAACTCACATAACATGCTAAAGAAGCAAGAAGCAAACTAACGATGAACATTGTAATACATTAAGGTGAAAAAACATGATCATAATAATATACATTGCCATTAGGATCACAATCTTGATCATGACTCATGTATGCATCTACTTCATTTTCTTCCTAATTCTCATCTATGACATGCACTACGTTCTCTCTTGCAATCTCTTCATTGGGAATCATTTTTTTTTCAAATCTTTATCATCATCTTCAACATCTTCCAATGTTTCTTGTAAATTATCATATTGTACATCAAGCATTATATCGACAACTTCCATGAATTTTCATTTTGAATTAAACTCTATTTGAATGACATATGACCATCCTGAGCTTGTTACATTATCAATTAGAAACGATTGGTTAATTTGAAGAGGGGAACATATGACTCATCAGTCTCTAATGAAAATTGAAGTGTATTTGCACATACAAATTCATACTCATCAAGTCATTCTCTGGATGGTTTGATCCATTTACATTTTAATAATATAAAATTGTTTTCTCCATAATCAAATTGAACAATTTCTTGAATGAATCCAACATAAAATTTATTCTCGATTTTGGGATGAAATTAAGCACTAACAATACAATCATAATTTTTCTTTCCTTTGTCCTTTTCTTCCATTCTTAAATGAATACCATTGGCCCACATTCTGACATGAAACCCCAAGCTTGTAAATTTGGAGTTTTCAAAAAATTAATTTATTTCATTATAATATATTGGCCTTCTTCTTTTGCATCATTGATTGCATAAACAATCCATTCATCAAATTTTGGAAAATAATCACCTCCAATCAAATCATCATGTATGTGTTTTCAATGTTGGTGCACCCTTATTTGATTCTCTTCTTCGTATTTTCTACATAGAATATGAACATACAAGATAGTAAGAATAATAATATAAGTGTGTAAATGAAATTGAATAAATAAATTATCATGTAAATAATATTTCCACTTATGCCACTTATCAAATGAAGATGTGTTTTGAAGAACATAGACATGTATCATAGTTCTTTCTTCATTTGATCACTTGAAACAACACTCATCACATTCTAATACTTCACCTACAACTCTCACATATTCATCATCATCCCATACACATCAATTGACATTTTAAAATTCCTTTATACATCCTATGCAAAATCTCATGGCCTCATGCATTGAATATCCCTCAGACATGCTACCTTTCAATTTTCCCCTAGTATAAACATTTTTTTTCAAAACCTTCATATATCATTCTATAGGATACATCCATAATGTTCTTATTGATCCACGATGCTCTAGTTCATATTCTAGATGTATCAAAAGATGCATATAAATATTAAAGATCATTGGTGGAAATTC
Source organism: Picea abies (assembly GCA_900067695.1). Taxonomy (NCBI): domain Eukaryota; kingdom Viridiplantae; phylum Streptophyta; class Pinopsida; order Pinales; family Pinaceae; genus Picea; species Picea abies. The sequence goes on from CBVK0100422046.1 coordinate 3,303, forward strand.
TCATTCCATCAAATAAAGGACTTGAACAACCTCTTCCCTCAAATTATCAAATTTTGAATGGTCTAATACATGTAGACTCATTCTCTTTAATATTAGGCCCAACCTTATAATTTCCAATAGTGGCCCCTTTTCCAAACTTGATATATTACCACAATAGGTCAAATATCCTCAATTATGACATGATGGGTATGGGTCTTGATGTATCTTAAGCTAGTAATTTCAGTTTGGACTCTAATATTACTATTAACCTATCTAGTGGGAAAGCAAGTCTAAGACATCAAATTTAAGAATTGAGCATGTTGTTCCTTTGTCCACAAATAAGGAGCACAAGGTTTTCTATATTTTTCATCATCCAAATTTTCAACCCAAAGATTTCAATAAATCTTTATTTCTTGAAAGTATTGACATGATGAAACAATATTAGAAGCACCAAAAATAGCTTCTATAATAGCATATGTGAAATTTTTCTCAGTGTGCATAAATTCAATAGTATGCCTAATGGTTATATTCTTAAAGTATGGAAACTTATAGAATATGCACAATCATTTTGCACTTCTTTCATTACATGGATCATTTACCACAAATTCCACCACTTTCAATAAACAACATTCTATTTTTTTCCATTATCAATAATGTGTTTACTTGTCATTGGCAATGGTGCTTCATGATTCTCTTTCTGACCATTGAAACATGATTTTTTTGACAATATGAATGCTCCATTTTAAGGTAAGCACAATGTCCACAATAAATACACTTAATGCAAACTACTTGAGTTCCACAAAAAAACATTAAATTTGCAAGTAGGACATCTATAGTATCCATGAATAGTGAGACTAGTCAATGTGTCATATGCAGGAAGATCGTGAATCGTAAAAAATAAGGAGGCTATTAAAGTGAATATGATTGAATCATCGTCCCTTAAAAATTTAATTGCTTCAATTCCCTTCCACAATTCTATTATCTCATCATATAATGGCTATAAATAAAAATCAATTGTATCTGAAGTCACAATTTTATTTTATGTTATTATTAATGATATCATTAAGAAAAATGGTTTAGTTGATAACCATGGAGGCAAGTTATTTTTATTATAACTATATTCTATAATAAGAATATAATGAATGTAATAGATAAACTTAAATGAACATAAACCAATATAAATATCATAAGTTAATATAAACTCTCTAAGTTAATGTGCTCTTCCATATTGTTGTGCAAATTTTACAAAATACTTTCATAACATTTTAAAATTTAATTGAATAAATCTATATAAATTGTATACAAGTAATAACAATAATAAATTTATGTTTGAGATGAGTGATAAGGATGTGAAACAACTACTCTATAACAACACCCACTCCTCATAATGACCATTACAAGAATAATTTTGCACACATGATGGATTAGGTCTGCTTTATCTGCAACAACTTGATGATGATGATGAATATAGGTATAGGAGAACCACACCACTTTCTGATGATGAGTACATGGATATTAAAAAATAAATAGTTATACATGAACACTTGAAAGGAAAGTTAGAGAATATTTCTAAATACTTGAATAATATAGGCATATGAGTTAACTCAGAGTATAAGAAAAGGGCCATTTGAACCTTTCCTGGGATTCCCTTTGACGAGAATACTATGATAGAGAAAGGGTTAGCCAACCCTTCCCTAGGTTCCCCTCAATGTTAATACTATACTTGAGGAAGGATTGGTTGATTATTAAATGGGATGCCCTTTACTAGAATACTATGCTCAAGAAAGGGTTGAGTATCCCTTCCTCATTCTCCCCCTTGATGAGAATACTATGCTCAAGAAAAGGTCAGTTGATTATTCCTCTAGTTCCCCCTCAATGAAAATATAATGCCATAATAAAGGTCAGCCAAACCTTCCTTAAGTTCCTCCTTCACGAGAGTAATATGTTTGAGATACACCTTATTACCCTCAACCATTGATTGAAATGAAATTTTAGGAATAGAAACAGTTTTACAACAAAATACAATGCCCATTTTGGCATAGAATGCACTTTCATCAAATGTTTATATAGATATTGTACTCGACTTCATTTTAGAATATGCACTCCTACTTTAGAATCTTACTAAATTGTATGGCTTTGTTGTCACAATTTTATATCAACACAATCTACATTATCCATAGGTAGATACACCATATGTATAGGACATGCTTTGAATACTTCCCATAAGTTGACACTATGTTCCTTTTCATTTTTTAATAACACGACTAAATGGGCATCACTAAGATCAAGAAAGTAGTTTGGAGATCATCTTCGATTAGAACCTTCTATTAAGAAACATTTTTCACAATTGAAGAAGAAACTCATCACCATCTAGTTGTGCAAAGTGCACCACCTCTTGTTCCATAACATTTGAAATTCTTCCCCTAGCAACAAAATTTGGTTGTGAAGAACATTGAAAGACTAGATTCACCTTTTCTACCATGAAATTAATGTTGTGATTTTGGTCCATTCATGTCACTAAACCTTCAATTTACCCAATGATTCGAACATTTAAAATTAAACATATATTGAACTCGTCCATTTTTTTATTATTATCCAAGATCAAGGCTGCCAAGTTGTAACTCCAATGAGAAATGTCACAGGGAAACACCGGTTCCTTAATCAACACACCAAATGAAAAAGATTCCAAAATCTTCCCTTCAATAAAATATTTTTCATTTACATTTGTCAAAATACCTATGGCAATTCAATCTCTATGAATTGATAATCTATGTAACAATCTAACTTTTTTAAGAAGGAAAGAAAACCTAGATTCATGTAGAATAATTTTTATCTCCACGGTAAGAATCGACATCCGTTATCTCGTTCACCTCAACATGTTGTAGAGAAAATTCAATGTCGTTAAAAACTTGTGATGCAATCCATCCAATAAAATCACATTTTTATTCTAACAATGTATCTAGACCTATCAATGCATGTGGCAATTGAATATCTTCATTAAAAATATTAGTAACTTTTACAATGACACATCCATGGTTGATTTCAATGTTGTGCAATTGTTTTCTATTTGGGAAAGTTATTCCTTCAACAACTTTTCATCCATTAAAAATAAATTCTACATAGTTTTCATAACCTAACCTTTCAAATTGTGATTTTACTAATCTACAACGACAAAAATACCCCCCCTTTCAAATTGTGATTTTACTAATCTACAACGACAAAAATACCCCCACAAATCGATATAATTTCAACCAAAGTATGCATAAATTAGTTAAAATCAATATAGATAAACTATATTCCACAATAATAATATAATAAGTGTAATAGATAAACATAAACCAATATAAATATCATAAGTTCATATAAATTTTCTAAGTTAATGGCTCTTCTTTGTTGTGCACATTTTTCAAAAGACTTCCATCACACTTTTAACATTAAATTGAATAACAAATTTTGTACAAGTAAAATGATAATTTTATCCTCTACATGGATGATAGGGGTGTGCAATAACCACTCTTAAACAACATCCTCTACTCATAATTACCATTACGAGAAAAAAATTTCACACATGATAGATGAGGCTTTCTCCACATGTAGAAAATTGATGATGGTGATGATGATGATCATGGGTACATGTGTATGATAAGCGCACCACCTACAGATGACGAGTACAAGTATACTTGAAAATTAATATATCTACATGATTTCTTGAAGGGAAAGATAGAGAATATTTTTGAACACTTGAGTAGTATAGGCATACAAGTTATCAACCTAGAGTATAAGAAAAGCGTCAGTCAACAATTTCCAGAGATCCCCTTCAATGAGAATACTATGATAGAGTAAGGTTTGGTCAACCATTCCCCAAGATCCCCTCAACAATAATATTATATTCAAGGAAACATTGACCGATTATTTAGTGGGATACCATCGAATAGAATATTATGATTGAGGAAGGGTTGATCATCCTTTCCCCAAGCTCCCCCTTGATGAGAATATTGTGCTCAAGGAAGGGTTAGTTGACCTTTCCCTAGGTTCCCCCTCGATGAGAATGTTATGCTCAAGGAAGGGTTAGCAAATCTTTCCCTAGGTTACCACTCGATGAGAATGATATACTAGAGGAAGGGCTAGTCAACCCTTCCATGGATTCCTTCTGAACAAGAATACTATGTTTTAGGAAAATTTGTTCAACCCTTTAGTGGTCTCCTCCTTGATGAGAATATTATGCTTGAGTAAATTTCAATTGAACCTTCATCAGGCTCCCCCTCCATAAGAATTATATGCTAGAGGAAGGCTTGGTTGGCCCTTTTCATGGATTTCCCTTGACAAGAATATTATGTTGGAACCTAAGGTTGGTCAACCCTTCCCTTGGCTACCCCTCTATGAGAATTAGTAAGGATTGACTAACCACTCCCTGGAAAACCCCTCTACAAGAAATATATATATGAGGAAGCATGAAACAACCCTTTCCCATAATCTCCTTTATGAAAATTATATGATAGAGGAAGGGTCAGATGATTTCTCCCTACGAAACCCCTCGATGAGAATTCTATGGTTGAGTAAGTGTTATCCAATCCTTTCCTGGAACCCCTTTTGATGAGAATACTATGTTGGAAAAATAATCAACCAACTCTTCCCTAGGCTACCACTTGACCTGAATTCTTTGGTGTAAGAAGGGTTGAATGACCCTTCCCTATGATTCTAGTGCCTCGATGAGACTATTATGCTATTGTAAGGGTCATCTAAAATTTTCCCTATATATCCATTGATGGGAGTACTATGCTTGAGGAAGGGTTTCCTAACCCTTCCCTGAACCCCCTTCAACTAGAATACTATTGTGGAGGAATGGTTGGTTGACCCTCCCATGCGCTACCCCTTAACATGAATACTATGTTGCAGGAAATCATAGTCAACACTTCATCGTTCCTCCTTTGATGAGAATATTGCACTAGAGGAATGGTTGTTTGACCCTTCCCAAGGTTTCCCCTCAATAATAATATTATGCTAGAGGAAAGGTCAATCAACCCTTCTAAGGGCTCTCCCTTGACAAGAATACTATACTAGAGAATGGTTTGAACAACTATTCCTATAAAATAATATATGTTGGAGGAATGGTTGATTGACCCCTCCCTAGGCTACCACTCTATGAGAAATATATGCTAGAGGAAGAGTTGACCGACCCTTCCCTGAGATCCCACTCAATGAGAATAGAGTTGTTTTGGAAGGTCCATCTGGACCTTTTCCTGGCTCTTTATGGATGATAATGCTATGTTTGAGGAAGGTTCAATTCAACCTTCCTTAATCTACCATTAACGAGATTACTATTCTGGAGGAAGGGTTGACCAAAACTTTCTCAAGCTATCCATTGATGTGAACATTATGTTGAAGGAAAGGTGGGATGACAAATCCCTAGGACCCCTTCGATGATAATATTGTGTTGGAGGAAGGATCGATTGACCCTTCCTAGGGTTTCCCAATGATAAGAATAGTATGTTGTAGGAAGGGTTGTTCAACCCTACCATGGGCTCTCCCTCAATGAGAATATTGTACTAGATAAATATTTGGAATACCCTTCCTATAGCTTTCCTCAATGAGAATATTCAACTAGAGAAAGGGTTAGTCGATCCTTCCCTTGAAAAATAATACCATGCTAGATAAAGTGCCATCTAATCCTTCCCTAAGGTCTCCCTCGACAATAATTCTAGGTTGGATGAAGGGTTGATCGATGCTTGTCTAGGTTCCCCCTCAATGAAAATTTATGTTGGAGGAAGATTTGGCTAAACATTCTCCAAGATCCCCCTCGATGATGATATTATGTTAGAGGGAATATTTCTAGATAGTTCCCTGAGCTCCCTTCAATGAGAATATTTTGTTAGAGGAAGGATCGGTCAACCGTTGTTGAGGTTAATGAATAATGAGAATATTATTCTATAGGAAAAGTTGGTCAACCATTCCATGGGCTCTCCCTCAATGAGAATACTATACTAGAGAAATTTTTGATAGACCATTCCTAGGGTTGTTAATACTCAACTATATGAAGGGTTGTTCATTTCTTCAATGATATCATGCTTGATGAAAATTCTATCCTAGAGTAAGGGTTGTCCGACCCTTTTCCTTGCTCACCCTTGACAAGAATAATATGATGAATTAAGTAACCTTCCCTAGATTACCCATTTACAATAATTATATGTTGGAGGGTTATCCAACCCTTTCTCAAGATCCCCCTTGATAAAAAATTATGTTGGAGAAAGGTTCAATCAACCCTTTCCTTGGCTCATCAACAATGGGAATACTATGTTAGAAGAAGGGTTGAATGACCCTTTCCCTAGCTCATTCATGCCTAATATGCAATGTTGGAGAAAGAGTCATTTGATCATTTATATGGCTCTCTCTCAATGGGAATAATACACTAAAGGAATTGTTAGTCGACCCTATAAACCCCCATAATGCGGAGGAAGGATTGACTGACCCTTCCTCAGGTACACCCTTGATGAGAATATGATGTTGGAGGAAGGGCTAATTGACCCTTCTTCTATCTCTAACTCAACAAGAATTATATGGTGGAGGAATAATCAACCAACCCTTCCCTAGTATCCCCTTATACAAGAACTCTATGGTGGATAAAGCATTGTTCAATCCTTTCATGGACCCCCTTTGACTATAATACTATTCTATAGGTGTGACATCCCAAATTTTAATCCTCATAAATTGTAATTTAATTGTGCAAATGTGATTTAGGTTGGTGAGCTAGTATGTTGTATGTCGGAGATCCTATATTGATCAATATGGTCGAGCTATGTATATTGTACAATTAAATTATTAATAAAAATACATTTTTGGTCGTGATACGAGAGGGATGGTAACATTGGGGTATATGATTCCACAAGAGAGGGGGATAAAGGGAGTACAAGGGAAAACACATGTCATTTTCCTAAGTTAATGTTTCACTACCATCTAATCCTTCTTTGACTTATTAGACACTCAATCATTGAATTCATGTAAGTGGTTGGGTGAGGGAGTCAACTCACCTAGATATGACAAGATGGATGAGTACAATAAATCATGGTGGAAGTGTGAGAGTCAAGAAATCATCGTGCGGAAGAGTGAGAGTCAAGAAAGCATGGAGGAAGAGGAAAAGGAAATTCGAGTAGGAGGGAGGATCATTTTACAATGTTGATTTTTGAACAACAAGGGGTGATGGGTGTTGGAAAAGAGCACCATCCCTACTATGTATGAGAATATCCATGAGAGGGATAAGTTTTATGCTATAAATTTAAGCTATGTGGCTGCAACATAGGTTGTGTTTCTGTTAGTGAATTTCATGTGGAGGAAATTTCTCAAGAGCCTTAAGAATGTTGTTGTGAGCACTCTTGGAACAACCGAGAATACCCAGGAGTCCCTGGATGAGAGATTTCCCGGTTGCTTCTACTTGAGCTTTGGAGGGAATTGGGATAGCTTGAGGGACTGTGTGGTAGATAAGGGGATTCCATTCCTTAGGTTTTTTAGGTTGAGGTGAAAGAGAGATGGTGGATTGGAATCATTGTTGGAGTTATAAATATAGGTATTGGGATGTGTGAGGACAATGACAAGCCATGAGAGCCAAACCACCTTGTGGATTCATAGCCCCAACATGGGGGTGGTATGTTGTTGAGAGAATTGTAACAATGGAGCCTATGGTTGGGAGGAAATTCCTTCATATGTATCCAATTGGTGATTTATCAAGAGATAAGTGTTTTTTATATCTCTTATGTTTAATCCCGATATGTAAATTTTTGGTGTAAATGTTGTGTTTTCTTAATTAGTTGCATTCAAGAATTTAAATTTTGTTGTTAGTTGCATGAGTTTTTTGGCATGTTGTGTGCGTGCATATTTTAAAATAGTATCGGAGTATTCTAAGTCATTTTTGTAGTGGTGTGGCCCAACAAGGGATTTGGGTACGTTACAAGAGGAAATGTTGACGGACCCTTACTTGGGCTCACCCTCAACAAGAATTCTATGTTGGACAAAGGATTCTTCATTCATTCCATGCCCCCCTCCAATGAGAATACTATTCTAGAGGAAGGGTTTGTTGACCCTTCTCTAATATCACCCTCTATGAGATGTGTATGCTATATAAAGGATTGGTGGACCCTTCCACAAGCCCCCCTCAGACAAGAATACTATTATGGAGGAAGGGTCAAATGACCCTTCCATGGGCTCCCCCCTCAATGGAAATTTCATGATAGAGGAAGATCTAATCGACCATTTCCCTTGCTGACATTGAACAATAATATTATGTTGGATGAAGGGTCAATTAACCTATCCCTTGACCACTCGTCTATGAGAACACTATGCTTGATGGTAACAATATGCTTGATGAATCATCATCCCCAAGCATCCCTTCAATGAGAATATGAATGTGGAGGAAGGGATAGTTGAACCTTCCCCGGGATCCCCCTTAATGGTAGTACTATGCTTGAGTAAGGGTTTACTAAACCTTCCCCAGGCCCCTCTTTGTTGATAAAATTATTTTGGATGAAGGGTCGGCTATCCCTTACTTGATATCACCCTCGGTAAGAATTCCATTCCAGAGGAAGGGTCTAGATTGCAACTACTTTGTGTTTGTATTCATGGCATGGTTCATATACTTCCAATGTAATCCTTGAGAACCAAAAATTTCTTATGATTGTAGCTAAGAGGAAAAACTTTTCCAATTAATGGATTGTTGGCTATACACCTACCTAGACTCCTCTCCTCTCATCCATCCTATACAAATGCTAAGTGGTACACCATGGTTTTGACACATGGTGATGAGATACATTTATATATTTGATGTCATTTTGTATTGGTTGTCCACTTTTGAGTCCTTGATTAGAAACCTATCATGGTTCAATATTCAGTATCGACTTTGATGTATCATTTTTTATTTGGCATCCACTGCATCATATATATCAATGTTTTTTCTATATTTATGTGCCTATTGTTGGTTTATTTTATTTTTTCCAATTCTAGTAGAGAACAAAAAACACACTCTTCAAGTGGTCTTGGCACATTACAAAATATATGGAGATTATGTCCTTAAATTCCATCAAGGTAAAAAATCTCCAACAGTCAACAAAAAATAAAAGGAAGGTATCCCAACTTTAGCAAAAACTTGCATGAGTTTTTGCAAAGTGTAAATAGTTTGAGTCCATAAATTGACATATTACAGAGTTCCTAAAGAATACAATTACATATCATCAACATGAAAGTTGAAACCCTATCATACTATAATATCTTGTCTAATTTCATAAACCTCTCCATATAAAACTTCCTCCAAAAATAAGTGGCATACAAGAAGATGTAGACCTTCTTTAGATAGGGCATCAATTGTAGTATTCAGTTCCCTATATACATGAGTAAAATAGATCAAATTAATTGTAATCTCTTTAATTTTCTCAGTAAGAGGAAGTAAAGTTGTTGGCGTTGCCTAAAATTTGTTTTCCGAACCCTCACCCATTTTTTTCGATGCCAAGTTTTTCAACAATGGTTTATACTATGTCTTGATTCAAGGACAAATCATCTGAAATTTGTCATGAAAACTACTTACCTACCTATATTGTTCTCACTTAGTTAACCTTTGGTGACATACAGATTCAACAAAATAATTATTACTCATTTCCCATAGCAATCACTCATGTTACTAATTTGCTATGTTGATCCAATATTATCAAGAAAAACTGCAATCACATTCAAAGTCTATCTAGAATGGCATTGCTTAGGAAAAAAACAATAGTAATAGAAAGTTCCATTTTCAAGAGTGAAATTCACATTTTATGTACATTTTGCATGCATTTCCATAGTACTACTGTCAAGTATTCATTCTTGCCAGTGTCAAGGTCAATGCCATCTATGCATTTATCTTCAAGCATGAATATCACTAAAGTGAAATTATTTGGGTTGTTCAATGCATTTATTGCAATTTCATGCAAATTTATAGTTGGTTATAGTAGATATGTCTAATTGTTGGAGACATTATTAGAGTTCCTTCTAGCACGCTAATCTGACTTAATGACACTTACTTTGAGGTTGGTCAACATTATAGTGGCGTCACCATCATAGAATGAGGTTTCATAACATTTATAGAAACCTATATAAAATATTTTTTTATTGTCTATGGGATATTATTCATGTTGAGTGGTATCCTAGGAAGGTTTTCTTGACCCTTCCTCCAACATAGTATTCTCGTGAAAGGGGAGCATAGAGAATGATCCATATTTTATTAGCAGAATAAAATGAATACAGATATATAATATGAACACAGAGATACAATGAACAATAACATAGATACAATAAAACTTGGCTTCTATTCAATAATGGCTTATCTCTGAGAAGAGATGTGATGGTTGCGCTCATTTGAAAGAATACGATTACAATGAGGCTCCAAAGGAATTTTTACATCAAACATGAATTCCAAAACTCTATACATCCAAAAACCTAACCATGGGAGATGAAGCACCAAAATCCATGTGGACCCCATTGGGGTAAGTTGGTACATCAACTTCTCGGGGTCGTAACTTTTGCATACAAAATTTGTTTTAGGCGCATGATATACCATTGGAAAGGTATATTCAAGGAATACACATTATGTCATCACACTCTAACTCTATCTACAGTGTAACTATGGCAAGCCCAAAAAATGTTGTTTAGGGCCTCAAAATGGCCCCGGAAGTTTAGGACCCAAAAAGTTAGAAAACACTGCCAAGATGAAAATTGAAGCTGGCAATATGACATATGTATGTGAGCCAGTTGAAATAGGTGAGTGGCCACCAATATCCACCTGGATCAATCCTCCCCCCTTAGGAATAAATGGTCTTCATTGCATTGAGTTCCCCCATCATATGATGAATTTTTTGTTGAATTTGGCCCTGGGTGAGCCACTTGCCTTGGTGTAGGAGTTTCCCTGCTTTGAAAACATGATAAATCTTAAAATTATGTTGGAAAGTTCCATTGACCTATGTGTCCACGATCTGATCAGTGGATGTGTGTTCCATGCAGTCAGGGTTGAGATCTTTTGGTGTCAATTGTTCTGCTACCTCTGAGGTGTCCAATAATGGTAGAAATTATGGTCGAAGGAGGTCCACATTAAATAATGGATGTCATCCAAGGAAGGGGGGAATGTTGAGCTCAAAATCATTGTCACCCATATCCTTGGTGATGGTATAAGGTCCAAATCTGAGTGGATGAATATTTTGATGGGGTCCTATAAAGCGTTCTTTCTGCAAGTGCAACCAAAATTTATCTCCCACTTGAAACTTGTGTGGCACCCAATGTTGATCATGGCACTGCTTGTACTTGGCAGTGGACTTCTAAAAAAAATCGTGAACCTATTGGCAGATGTATTGGATCCACTCAATGAATCAGGTAGCTTTGTCAGCTTCATTTTGAGAATGGGAATATTCTATTTTGGTGCCCGCAAGGGGTAGTGCAACATCCATGGAACCCAATGGTTGAAATCCCAACCCCATTTGAAATGGGATGTGGTCATTTGAGCTATGTATGGCTCTGTTGTAGTTTTTTTGAACATAGAGAAGACTCTCATCCCATGTGCAGGGATGCTTGGAATTGCACATGCGTAGGATATGCACGATCATTTGGTTGACGACCTTGGTTTGGTCATCTATCTGAGGGTGGAAGGCAGTGGATTTGGTGAGCTTGGTGTCCAGCAATGACCAGAGCCTCGACCAGAATGTGTTGAGGAACCAACTGTCCCGATATGAGACGATGGTTTTTGGTATCCCAAAATGTACCCACACTCATTTGAAGAAGATCTTGGCAGTGGCATCTGATGTGATACTCTTATTGCAAGCGGCTAGAATTGCCATTTTAGAAAAACGATCAACTACCACAAAAACATAGTCATTTCCCCGCTTGGTTGACGGAAGGCCAGACATGTACTCCATTGAGATGGATTCCCAAGGCCTTTCAAGAGTAGGAAGAGGGGTGTACACACTACTACATATGGGAATTTTTTTCCATGAAACTTTTCCACATTTCTTACATTCGTCGAAAAATATGTAGTAAGTTAAGCATTTTTTTTCATTTTTTTATTAAATTGGTCGCGATTATCGTCGTTATTGCGATGAAAGTTCGTCGCTATAGCGATGAGAAAGGTGGATGCAGAAGAATGTGATGTGGAGGATATATAAGGGATGTGGAGGAATACATAGGAATTAGGTTAAATGAAAAGAAATGGGAATGTGGAGGATCAGGATGTGGAGAAAGGATTATGGAAGAATGTGAAAATTGATAAGTTATAAATGATGAGAGTGACCAAAAGTCTAAGCATATAAAACTCCTTTTTGAACTCATCCACAAACTCCTTTTCCATGGGTCCTTAGACAAAATTAGGGATATGTTGGGCATAAGAACTTTGATTTTAATTCCATATAATTATGGGTATAAAATACATGGCATGCAATTTCCAAAGACAATTTGCACAATAGCTTTTGATGCATTTCTCATGTACTTTATAAAGTAGAATGAGAAACTTGGCATCCTAGTGGGAGTTTTTTTAATGTTGTTCTTTCATACTTATTCAACTCTGAATCGGATCACGTTAGTCCCAATATGACTAGTGACCTTGAAAAACCCATCTCAACCACTTTATGCACTTGAATTAATCATTTGTCTTGAAAACACAATTTCACCTCAGGTGGTCGACGTCATGGGACAAAATAAATTTTCATACTTTTGCAATTTTAAATTGGGTTATTTTAGCTCCAACATGATCAATGACCCCAATAAACATGTTTGATTCACTTCCTACATTAAAATATATTATTTAGTTGATTTGCAAAATTTGGCCCGAGGTGGACCCCATAGGTAAAAGGGAAAATTTTGGGCAGTGAGCCTTTTTAGGTGACAACAACATATATTTTTGTTCAAGGATAATTTTTCATCATCAAGAGGATGAGAATTGGGGAGAAATGGAAAAATCACAACAAAAAATTGGACACAAAACTAATAATGAAAAGAGATAGGAAATAACAACTAGGGACACAATTTGTCCTCTCAGCCAGCTATGGAAAATGCATTTGGAAATTGTACCAAATTGCAATCCAGAAAATGATGGAGGTTATGTATTGGAAATACAAAGGAATGGGTAATGTGGCAAATAAGGAAACACTAAGAGAAATTATAAGAGAAAATAAACCAAACATTCATCTCCTCTAGAAAACAAAGATAGAAGGAAGTAATATGCTAGAAATGGTAGGAAAGTTTTGGAAGGCTAGTTTAGGTTCCATAGTTTGGCTGTCAAAATCATAATGGTGGGAGAACTAAATATGGTATTATAATTATGTCTTGGAACCTAATGGGAATTAAAATAGTGAGAGGGGTGAAGGAAATTAACC
>CBVK0100422132.1:0-16034 GCA_900067695.1 Picea abies
GATTATGTTACAGTTGAATTCTAGTCAAATGACTAGTTGACTACCAGTTGACCTTCATTTGGTCTTCAATCAGTTTCCACGTGACCCCCTGTTGACCTCTTTTTGGTTGACCTCTTCGACTTGTTGTCAATCACCTCGACTTTGAATTTTCTTGGTTGATCCACCTCGACCTTCTAATTTCACTGCCAATCGATTCACCTTGAATTGAATTTCACTGCAAAGAATATAACAACCCAAAATTCTCCCACTTCTTTTCTTCTTTATTGAAACCAGGAGTTACTAAACATTTGTTCACAAACCTAGGGCAACAATTCCCATTGCCTCTCTACACCAAGAGAACTTAGCATCACTCACAGACTTGGTCAAAGAGTTTGCTATGCTTTCCAATGTATCTACTTTCTCCTGCAACACCTTTTTTCTTTCCATGATGTCTCTAACAAAATGGTATTTTAAATCAATATTCTTAGTCTTGGAATGATAAGTTGGGTTCTTTTCCAGAAATATTAAGCTTTGAATGTTTCAATTTATCTTCATATCTCTCTGTTCAAACTCAATCCTTGAAAACAATTGTTGCATCCATATTGCTTCTTTTCTTCCATGAGTGGTTTCCATGTATTCAACTTCTACCATATTGCTTCTTTTCTTCCATGAGTGGTTTCCATGTATTCAACTTCTATTGTTGACAACGCTTCGACTTCCTATCGCTTACTCATCCAAATAATTTCTCCACTGAACATATTGAACACATATCCATTCGTCTACCTTCATCGATCCATATATATAGCCCAATCAATGTCGACAAAGCCATGTACATATATTTCATGATCATTTCTAGGCTTCCCTTGGTACCATATATCACTGCTAATTGATTCACCTCGATTTGAATTTCACTGCAAAGAATATAACAACTCGACATTCTCCCACTTGTTTTCTTCTTTGTTGAAACCGGGAGTTACTAAAATTTTGTTCACAAACCCAGGGTAGCAATTCCCATTTCCTCTCTACACCAAGAGAACATAGCATCACTCATAGACTTGGTCAAAGAGTCTGCTATGTCTTCCAATGTATCTACTTTCTCCTGCAAAACCTTGTTTCTTTCCACCATGTCTCTAACAAAATGGTATTTTAAATCAATATTCTTGGTCTTGGAATGATAAGTTGGGTTCTTTTCCATAAATATTGCACTTTGAGTATTGCAATTTATCTTCATGTCTCTTTGCTCAAACTCGATCCCTAAACCCAAATGTTTCATCCGTACTTCTTATTTTCTTCCATGAGTGGTTGTCATGTATTCAAATTCTATTGTTGACAAGGCTATGACCGCCTATCACTTACTCATCTAGCTAATTTCTCCACCGAACATCTTGAACACATATCCACTAGTCTACCTTCATCAATCCATATCTTTATCCTAGTCGATGTCGACAAATCCATGTACATATATTTCACTATGATTTCTAGGCTTCCCTTGGTAGCATATATCATAGTCTTTTGTGCCACACAAATACATGAATACTCTCTTGACAATTTTCAAGTGATCCTTTCTAGGTGTCAAAATGTATCTTCTCAACACTTGTACTATGTGAGTAATGTTTGGTGGAGTGCAAACCATCACATACATTAGACTACAAAAAATACTTGCATAGGGGACATGTGCTATATCTTCTACTTCTTGATGTTTCTTTGGATATTGTTCAACAATTAGACTTTCTCCCATAGGAATTGGCATCTTTACATGTTTGCACTCATACATGTTGAAACATTTCAGATTTGTTTCAATATACTTCTTTTGATTCAACCAAATATTTCTAGTTTCTCAATCTCTCTTGATCTCCATTTCAAAAATGGAGTTCGCTACACCAATATCCTTCATGTTGAATATGGAGGATAGATGCTTCTTCACCTCCTTTTTTTCATCCATGTTGTTTCTGATCGTCAACATGTCATTGACATATAATGCAACATATATGGAATTCCCACCTTCTTCCTTTGAATATATGTGGTGATCAACTTTGTTTCTCTCAAATCCAAAACTAAGGATGTATCTGTCGAAATTTTGATACCATATCCTTGGTGATTGTTTTAGACCATAAAGGAGTCTCTTCAATTTGCACACTAGCTCTTTCTTTCCATCCACTACAAATCCTTCGGGTTTTTTCATGTATATTTGTTCTTCCAGGTCCCCTTGTAGAAACATTATTTTTACATACATTTGTTCTATTTTTAGATCAAATGTTTCAACCAAAGAAATTAGTACTCTAATGGAAGTTAATTTAGCAACAGGGGAAAAAATATCCCTAAATTTGACTCCTTCAACTTGGGAATACCCTTTGCTGCCAGTCAATCTTTGAATTGCTCGACTTGACCTATCTTGTTCATATTTTTCTTGAACACCCACTTGCTATCGACGATCTTTATTCCACTAGGTAATTTGGCTAAATCTCACGTCTTATTCTTGTGAAAGGATTCCATCTCTTTAACCATGGAATCCTTCCAAAGTCTACTCTTTGTCAAGTCGACTGTCTCCATGACTGACTTGGGATCCTCATCAATAGAAATTAACAAAAAAACATAACAAAATTTTGGCAGACTATACCCTTCGACTGGTTTTCTTACTTGTTCATACCTCCTTACAACTAGGGTTGTTTGTTCCACCTCTTCAACTAATTTAGTCGACTTATTTGAACCATATTCCTTTTCGTTCCTCAGATCAAAACTCACCTTCTCTGTTTTATTCTCTGTTTGAACCACTTCAGGCTAAGACTTCCCTCTGACTTATCTAAAGACAACATCTCGACTGTACATTGTTTTCCTTGATGTAGGATCCTAGAGATTATATCCTTTCATTTATTCCTTGTATCTAATGAAAATACACTTGACTACCTTCTTATCCATCTTTCTCCTCTTTTCTTTGGAAACATGAACAAATGCATCACAACCAAATACTTTGATATGTGAGAGAAAATGTTTCTTACCATACCATACCTCATGTGGAGTCATGTTGACCAGCGTCGACGAAGAAGACATATTCACCAAATATTTTTTAACGTCAATTGCCTCTACCCAGAATTATTGTACAATTCCAGCACCACTGAGCATGCTCCTTTCCTTGTCCATCAACATTCTGTTCATTCTCTTGACTACTCCATTTTTTTTTGGTGTATATGGTGTGGTATGTTTTCATTCTATGCCACACTGCTTGCATAATTGCTCAAGTTAATTTCCACATAATTCACCACCGTTGTCAATTTTCAACACCTTAATATTCTTACTTGTCTGTTTTTCTACAAGAGACTTAAACTCTTTGAATTTATTGAAAACCTATGATCTCTTCCTTAGTAAATATATCCATGTCTTCCTGAAAAAATCATCTATGAAGGAGACATAATACATGTATCCACCAAGTGAATGAACTTATATAGGGCCAAACACATCACTATGAACCAATTCTAGAATCCCCTTTGCCCTTATCACTTTAAATAAGAATTGTTGGTCCATGGAATTGTGATCATTTTTACATCCTCTTTCCATATTTTTAATCCCTACTTGCTTACCCATAACCTCATATTAATGCTTATTAATCCATTTTAATGCTTATATGTGGGATTTAGAACCAAGATGATTTCCATTGCATTTCTTTAGTATTTCAAATGAATTATGGTTAAATATTAGAGAAATAACATATGTTGCATTTATCTTTGAAAATTGTTTAGTTTGTGATTGTTGCAGAACCGATTGTCATTGTTGTTACTCTTACGTTGTCATTGTTGTTACTTCTACAAATGAATATTCACTATGTGGGTACTTGGGATTTATTGCATGAGGCTTTATTGAGTCGAAATATTCTTATCCTCAAAATATCTCAACAACCCAGATTGTACTTTTTTAGAAATCAAGTTTTTACGATTTGTTGTAACTTGTGTTTTTTGTTACTCTAGTTTGTTGTTACTTATAAGTTACAACATTGTCGAAACTTTGTGTATGGATTTGAAAATCCATGAAAATCTATCTTCGACCATCAACAAGTCCCATGAATTTGGACCATCAACAATCATTTTGAATATAGAAAGAATCTTGGAATCATTAGTGAGATTAGTTTGAGTGATTAACCAAGAACCTTGAATTCTTGGGCAAAAGATCTTGGAGTTATTTATTATTTGCTGATTGTTAACAAAATATCTTTGAGTTGTTTATTGTTTGCTAATTATTAGCAAAGATCTTGGAACTTATTTATTAATTTCTAATTGTTAGCAAGGATCATGGAAACCATTACTTATTTAGGAAATTGTTGTAACCATTATGGATTTATTAAATCCATAAGTGGGTTTATTTAGATATTTGCTATTTCTAGTTTCCTTTTAATTTATGTAGAAAAGAAAGTGTGATTTAATTAATTCATTTGAGTTTTTCTTTCAATTGTGGTTTTATAATTTCCGTAGTGCGTGATTTAATTAATTCATTTGAGTTTTTGTTTTTAATTGTGGTTTAATAATTTCCGTAGTGTGTGATTTAATTAATTAATTTGAGTTTGTATTTTAATTGTAGTTTTATAATTTCATTGGCATGTGATTTAATTAATTCATTTGATTTATTTTCCTTGCATATTTGTAACAGATCAATTTATTTCTATTAGCATAGTTAATTTAGTTAATTTATGTTGATATAGGATAATATCAACACTTTGTTCTATGGAGGCAAGGCCCACTCCAATAGAACATAGTGTCATGTAGCTTAGATGGTTTCTTTGATTCCTTGTTATGTAATTTCATTATAAATTCATGTAGGATTTATTTTATTTGATTTCGTAATTAGTTTCTTGATTCAAATTGTTCATGTAGTTATATTACTCATACGAGGTTGGTCTTTTGTTGGATTTCATTTATTCAGTTGTTTCTAATAAATTCATTTTATATTGGGTTGCATCCTTTTATGTTGTTGAATAACTCTGATTAATGCAATGAATATATTTTCTAGTCTAGGTAATGATATATATCCTCTTCTCAAGGATTAGGCTTTGATTTCAATGACTTATTTAATTTTTTTCCCAACATGTAGTTAATCAATTTCCATTCAACATGTGTGGTTTATTTTTAGCAATAGTGATGTGAATTTCAATTTATGCAAGAATAATTTAGATTTTCAACTCGACAATTAGTTTTACTGCACACAGTCGGGGTCTCTTTAGGAGATGGCTGATTCATAGTCCTGATACCTATGTATATTGTATGTTTCTTTTTCGCGAGTGTGATTTAATTTCCTGCAAGTGTAGATTTTTGTGGAACCTTTCCATAGCTTGAGAATTGTCTATACACTGACCACAACGTAATCATTGATACTATGGATACAACACATAGAAAGAATACTTGGTCATGCATGACAATTCACAATTTCCATACGAGCCTCAGATTGATAATTAAATGTATTGGACGTTTTAATAAGACAATAAATACACTGACAAGAACCTTACCTGAATTTGTTTTCCATATATACAATGTTCACAAAAGTTGACTTGTAAATTACATTCAAGAAAATATTCGACCATACCTTTATTTCCCATAGCTCAAAGTCATTTTTCTCTAATGTGTCCCATTATCTTGTGCCACAACATGGTCGGGTCAACATGACAAATAATTTTCAACTCGTTTTGAATCGACTTAGCCCAAGGTGATTCAAGTCGACTTCAGGAACAACGATGTTGTTTCATCTAGTTGAGTCAACATTCCCTAATAAATTGTATAGGGTTCCAATCCAAAATATTTTCATTAATACCATCACACCTCTTACCATATTGCACGTATCTTTCTAAAATAGAGTCTGCACTCCCACATGACTCATCTTATTAAAATATATCAAGTTTCTTTCCAAACCTGGAATATGTAGCACTAATGGGAGAGTTCTACTCCTCCCATCTTGCATTATCAGACGCAATATTCCTCGTCTGACATGTTTGGTTGTTAATTTGTTCCCCAAGAACACATCGCCTCCTTCATATCATTCGTATTCATAGAACCATTATCTATGTGACTTCATATGATAGGATTTTCTTGAGTCGATCAACCAAACATCTTGATCTAAATGTGTATTGGTTGATGCTAGGTACACATTTCCTCCTTTATCTAGAGCTTTCTTTCTCTCAGTTGATTACTTCTCATGAGATCTTGTACTGGCTTACATTTCCTTCACCTTGCAGTCACTTTTATAATTCTCAAATTTACCACATTTCCAACATCTTCTCGTTCACTGAAATGGGGATTTAGATATACCCTTTCACTTAGAATTTATACCATATAATTTTCCTTTATCTATGTTAATCAATCGACCTCTCACCACTAAATCATCTTTGATCAATCCTTCCATCTCCTCCCTTCTCGTTTTTTATGATAGTAGAGATGCAACCACATCTTATAGCACTAATGTGGTTCAATTTATCCCTATATCCATGACTAAGATATCCCAAGAGTCTAGAAAAGAATATAATAGTCTAATACATTTCTCCTCGGTGATTTTAATAGACACAAAAAATAATTGGATTATTATGGCATTAAAAAAATTTAAATGTTCAGTTACTGAACTATCCTCACTCATCCTCAAAAGATATAGTTTATTTCTAAGGAAAAACTTATTTACCAGGGATTTTGACTGGTACAAGCTTCCCAACTTGTCCAACAATTTCTTGACCGAATATTCACCTGAGGCATTCAACAACCCTGAATCTATGAGATAAACTCGAATCATGCTCCTTTCCCTTCGCTCAAGTTCCTCTCATTGTTCCTTTGAAATACCTACCAGAATGGTACCTAGACAGATTACTGCCAAATGTTCTCGATCTACAAGGATATATTCAATTTTAAGCTTCCAATGCTCAAATTTTTGGCCATTGAATTTTTCAATCTCTATTCTTGAGATACTTTCAATTCTTTAGGAGCAAATTTAAAGATATCTAAATTACGACTCTTACTAATCCTAGGATTTAGATCATATCCAATTTTGTTAAACCAAGATTTGATACCACTTGTTAAGAAATTTACACTTCCACACTAAACCTAACAAAAGAGAGGAAGACATATTTAAGCTAGAAATAAATGACAAAGTAAACACACAATACACAGATATTTTACCCTAGAAACCAAAACGAGAAAAATAACATTCCTTTAGCGTATTACTCTCTTGTTGTCTTATTCATTCAAAATAAAAGGTTACATGCCTAACCTTGGTCCGCACCTAAGATGCAATCAATATCACACCTTATTTATTTAGACATGAACAACCCTGTAGCTAATTCGACTTACATCTACATGACCACCAACCTCTAAGAAATTGATATAAATATTAGCAATTATCTTATACAACATTACAACATGACTTATTTATAGGCTTTACAATAGGAAAAACCCTAAATAAAGGCACCCAAACAGCCGATCTACCTCGACCTTAAAATTTCATTGTGAATGGATCCCCTTCCTTTCCTTGACTTTCCATGTCATGCCTTTCCTTTCCATGCCATGTTTTTTCTTTCCATCTCATGCCATGCCATGCCTTGTATTTCCTTGCAATACATTTTCTTGCTTTCCATTGCCTTGAATTTCCTTTCCTTTCCTTTCCTTTCTGTGCCATTCCTTGCATTTCCTTC
Source organism: Picea abies (assembly GCA_900067695.1). Classification (NCBI taxonomy): domain Eukaryota; kingdom Viridiplantae; phylum Streptophyta; class Pinopsida; order Pinales; family Pinaceae; genus Picea; species Picea abies. The sequence goes on from CBVK0100422132.1 coordinate 7,631, forward strand.
CCTTGTATTTCCTTTCCTTGCCGTTCCATGCCATGCCATGCCATGCATTTCCATGTCATGCCATGCCTTGTATTTCCATACCATGTCCTTCCTTTCCTTTCCATGTCATGCCAAGCCTTGAATTTCCTTTCCTTACGTTGTCTTTCCTTGCCTTTCATTGCCTTTCCTTTCCATGCCATGTATATCCATACCTTTCCTTTCCATGCCATGACATTCCTTTCTTTTCCATGCCATGCAATTTCTTTCCTTGCCATGCCATTCTATGCCATACCTTGTATTTCATTGCGTTGCATTTCCTTATGTCACATTTCCTTGTATTTACTTGCCTTTCCTTGTCATGCCATGCCATGCTAAGTGTTGCATTGTCTTATGTTATCTTTCCTTGTCTTGCCATACCATTCCTTTCCATGCTATGCCATGCCTTGCCTTTCCATTCCATGCCTTTCCTTGACCTTCCATATCAAGATTTGCCTTACCATGCCTTTAATTTCCTTTTCTTGCATTTCCTTTCCTTGTCTTTCCTGGCCATGCCATGCCATGGCATGCCTTTCCATTCCATTCCTTTCCTTTCCTTACCATTCCATTCCATTCCATGCCTCTCCTTGTTATTCCATGTCATGCCATGCCATTCCTTGAATTTTCTTTCCTTACATTTCCTTACCTTGCCTTTCCATGTCTTGAATTGCCTTGCATTTCATTTCCTTTCCTTTCCTTTCCAGGCCAGGCCATGGAATTCCTTTCCTTTCCATTTCATGTCATGTCATGCCTTGCCTTTCCTTGAAATGTCTTGGCTTTCCATGCCATGCCTTGCATTTCCTTGCTTTGCATTGCATTGTCTTTCCTTTCCTTTCCTTTCCTTTCCATGCCATGTCATGTCATTCCTTTCATTTCCATGTCTTTCATTGCCTTGTCTTTCCTTCCCATGCACTTCCCTTCCATGTCTTGAATTTACATGACATGCCTTGCATTTCCATGCCATGTCATTCCATGCCTTGCATTTCCTTTCCTTCTATTTCCTTGTCTTTCCTTGCCTTACCATGCCTTTCATTTCCTTTCCTTGTATTGCTTGTCTTGCCTTGCCTTGCCATGTCATTCCTTTCCTTTCCATGTCATGCAATGACATGCCTTTATTTTCCTCTTGTTTCATTTCCTTGTATTGTATTACCTTTCCATGCCTTCCCATTCCATGACATGCATTGCCTTTCCATGACATGCAATGCCATGCCTTGATTTTCCTTGCGTTGCATTGCCTTGTCATGCCTCCCCATGCCATGCCATTCCATGAAATGCATTTCCTTTCCATGACATGCCATTCCTTTCCATGACATGCCATTCCATTCCTTTCCTTTCCATTTCATTCCTTTCCTTTCCATTCCATGCCTTCATTTTTCATGACATATCATTCCATGGAATTCCTTGCATTGCCTTGCCTTTCCTTCCCTTTCCATGTCATTCCATGACATTCCTTTCCTTTCCATACCATGCATTGACTTTCCATTCCATGTCTTTCCTTTCCATTCCATGATTTTCCTTTCTATGTCATTCCATGACATTCCTTTCCTTTCCATGCCATGCATTGACTTATCATACCATGTCTTTCCTTGCCATGCCATGCTTTTCCTTTCCATTTCATGCAATGCCATGCCTTTCATTGCCTTTCCTTTCCTTTCCATGCCATGCCATGCCATTCCATGTCTTTCCATGCCATGACATGTGTTTCCTTTCCATGTCATGATTGTCCTTGCCTTGTCATTCCTTTCCTTTCCATGCCATGATTTTCCTTACCTTGTCATTCCTTTCATTTCCATGCCATGTCTTCCCTTGACATGCCATTCCATCTCATGCCTTGCACTACTTTGCCTTGCATTTCTTTTCCTTGCCATTACATAACATGGCATGCATTTCCTTACAATTCCATGACATGCCTTTCCTTTCCTTTCCATGCCATGCCTTGTCTTTCCATGCCATGCCATGCCTTGTATTAACTTTTGTTTCATTGCCTTTACTTTCCTTTCCATGCCATGCCATGTCATACATTGAATTTCCTTGTATTTCCTTTCCTTTCCTTGCCATGACATGTCATACCATGCTTTTTCTTGACGTTCCATGCCTTTCCTTTCCTTTCCATGACATGTCATACCATGCATTTCCTTGTCGTTCCATGCCTTTTCTTTCCATGCCATGCCTTGCCTTGCCATTCCATGCATTTCCTTTCCATGCCATGCCATGGATTGCATTTCCTTTCCTTGCCTTGTCATGCCATGCCATGCCTTTCCTTTCCATGGTATGCCATATCATGCCTTGCATTACTTTACCTTTCCTTACCTTTCCATGCCATTACATTCCTTTCCTTGCCTTTCCATGCCATGCCTTGTCTTACTATGTCTTTCATTTCCTTGTGTTGGATTTCCTTTCCTTCCATTGCCTTGCCTTTCCTTGTTTATCCTTGCCTTGGCATGACATGACATGCCTTGTAATATTATGCATTGCCTTGAATTTCTATGTCATTCCTGGCTTCAATATGGCTTTCCATGCCATGCCTTGCCTTGCCATATGCTTCTATGTTAAACACAAAATTTCAACTAATTTAACAATCAAACTTCTTCAAATTGCTAACTCTTTGAATGGTTACTTAACACCCTTCGATAAAATAGTAACCTGATTTAGGCATCCTTGTTGAGTTTACACCTCTAATTATTGATTCCTTTCACATGATTAAAATTCATACAAAACCAAAATGATGATTATCACAAAAAACTTTTAATAACATAGATAATATAAAAATCTTTTAATAACAATAAAATTATGAATTTCATGTAATTACCATCTTTCAGATGGTTTGTGTATCATGTACACCTTTTAGAAGATAATGTATAACCACAATTCATCTAAAGGGTACTTTCACTATGATATTCATAAAACTAATTGCTTGTAAAAATATATTTCTTTTCATTGTTATAGAGAATTTATTTTCCTTCGAGTTGTCCACAAGAAATTTGTCTCTATAATCATGAACATCATTAAATTATTTCCAAAGTCAATTAACTTCTAATAATTTTTTTTTCAAGTTAATTTAATAAAAAAATAATGTCATTCATGTACCATACCTTTTTTCTTGCTTAAAAAAATAATGTTTGTACTAAATGAACAAGTTTAATAACTAAAAATTACAATCAAAGGATTCATTAAACATGTAATTCTACAACTTGTTATCCCATCTATCTTAGATCAAAATACTTGCATGAGAATTTCAATGTCATTACATAAGCTCTCTTTATTCCTATATATTAGGTACCTTCATAGTTGTGAAACGTGGATTATTCGAATTAATAGGATTTACATAGAGAGCGATGTCACTAAATAGGTTTATGTTCCATCCTTATGGTGTAGTCTCATTATATTGTTGATCCATAATTTCTTTTGGATTTCATGCAAAACAAACATAGCTTTAAGGCCTTATTTAAAATCAAGGAAATAAAAAATAATATTTCAACTCGATAATGTTTATAACAAGATATAACATGTAGACCTACACCTAGAAATAAGGTTTTTCTCAATGAGAAACAATGCAATTTATTAACAAGAGGACAATTTTCAAGAACACTGTGTTGAGATATTGTGGGTAGCATGTTCACATGGGCCTTGGTCAAATAGATGTGTGGTATCTTATGGAACTCCATTATGTTGCTCGGTTTGGATTTTATGCCCCGGGTCCAAATTTCCAACATGTCCCTGAATGGCTTGAGGAGGTAGGTTGCAGCTCATGATAAAAATCTAACTGGGAATAAGATGGATGAAATTTCAATTGCATTGGATCTGGCACACCAATTTTTAGCTAGTGGGGACCCTATGATGTCATTATGTTTCTTGAAGAAGCGTTTGTTAGAGGATCACCACAACTAGGGTTTTTCTCATTGAGGCACAGAGCAATTTTTGAATAAGAGGTTGATTTTCAAGAACACTGTGTCAGACGATTATGGTTAGCATGGTCACATGCGCCTTGAAAAAATAGACATGTGGGAACTTATGAAACTCAGTTATGTCGCTTGGTTTGGATTTTATTCCCTTGGACCAAATTGTCAACATGTCCTTGAATGACTTGAGGAGGTGAGTTGTAACTCGTGATAAAACTCTAACCGAGACTCAGATGGGAGAACCGTCATTTGCATTGGATATGGTGTGCTAGTTTTCAACAAGTAGGGTCCCTCCACTTTCATTTTGTTTCCCAAAAAATCATTTGTTGGAGGATCATTGGAACTAGGGTTTTTCTCAATGAGGCACAGTGAAATTTATGAGTAGGAGGTCGATTTTCAAGAACACTGTGTCGAGTCATTGTTGCATGGGCCTTGGCCAAATAGAAGTGTGAGAGCTTACAAAACTTTGTTATGCTACTCGGTGTGGATTTTATTCCCCTGTACCAAATTGACAACATGTCCATGAATGGCTTGAGGAGGGGAGTTACAACTCATGATAAAACTTGAACTAGGCCTCAAATGGAAGAATAGTTGGTTCCATTCGATTAGAGGCACTGGGTTTCAACTAATGGGGCCCCTTCACTATAATTCCATTTCCCAAAAAAGAATTTGTTGGAGGATCATCGAAACTATGGTTTTCCTCAATGAGGCACGATGCAATTTATGAAAAAGAGGTTGATTTTAAATAACAACGTGTCAGACGATTTTGGGTAGTGTGGTTGCATGGGAATTGGCCAAACAAACATGCAGGAGCCTATGAAACTCTATTATGCTGGTCAATTTGGATTTTATGCCCCCGGACCAAATTACCAACATGTCCCTGAATGACTTGAGGAGGCAAGTTGAAAACCGTGATAAATATATAATCGAGACTCAAATGGATAAATCGTCAGTTGCATTGGATCCAGGGCACAAAGTTTCACCTAGTAGGGAACCTCTTCTATCATTTTATTGCCTGGAAAAGTGTTTGTTGGAGGATCACTAGAACTAGGGTTCTTCTCAATGCGACATAATGCAATTTTTGAACAAGAGGTCTATTTTCAAGAATGTTTTTTCAGACGATTATGTCTAGTTTGGTCATGTGGGCCTTGGCCAAAAAAATGCACGGGAGCTTATAGAACTTTGTTATGCTGCTCGGTTCGGATTTTATGCCCATAGACCAAATTGTCAACATGTCCCTAAATGTCTTGAAGAGGAGAGTTGCAACTCACGATAAATATCTAACTTGGATTGAGATGGATGAATATTCAATTACATTGTATATGGGGCATTGGGTTTCATTTATTGGGGCCCCTATGATATCATTTTGTTTCCTAGAAAAACATTTTTTGGAGGATCACTAGAACTAGGGTTTTGATCAATGAGGCATAATGCAATCTCTGAACAAGAGGTCAATTTTCAAAAACACTATGTTGGGTGATTTTGGGTAGTGTGGTCACATGGGCCTTGGCCAAACATTCATGCAAGAGCTTACAAAACTCCATTATGCCACTCGGTTTGGATTTTATGCCCCCAGGCAAAATTTCTTACATGTTCATGAATGGCTTAAGGAAGTGAGTTGCGACCCACGATAAAATTATAATTGGGCCTCATATGGACAAACGATTAGTTTCATTGGATCCGAGTCACCGATTTCCAACTATTGGGGCCCCTTCTTTGTCATTTATTTTCTAGAAAAAAAACATTTGTTTTGTGAGCATCAAAACTAGAGTTTTTCTCAATGAGGCACAGTGCAATTTCTGAACATGATGTTGATTTTCAATAACAATGTGTGGGTTTATTGTGGGTATAATGATCGCATAAGGATTTTCCAAACAGACATGCATGAGAATACAAAAGTCTATTATGCTTCTTGGTTTGGATTTTATGCCCCTGAACCAAATTGTCAACATGTTCCAGAATGGCTTGAGGAGGCGAGTTCAAACTCATGATAAATCTCTAACCATGACTTAGATGGATGGATAATTAGTTGCATTGGATCCAAGGAACCAAGTTTCATTTATTGGGTCCCCTCTTCTCTCATTATGTTTCCCAAAAAAAAGTTTGTTGGAGGATCACTAGAACTAGGGATTTGTTGAATGAGGCATAGTGCAATTTCTGAACAAGAGGTTGATTTTCAGGAACACTGTGTCGGGAGATTATGGGTACTGTGGTCATGTGGACCTTGGAAAAAAAAATCGTGTGGAATCTTACAAAAGTCCATTATGTTTCTCGGTTTAGATTTTATGCCCCCAGACCAAATTTCCAACATGTCCATGAATGAATTGAGGAGGCAAGTTGCAACTCGCAATAAAACTTGAACCGAGATGAAGATGGATGAATCGTTGATTGCATTGGATATGGGGAGCTAATTTTCATCAATTGGGTCCCCTTCTCTCTCATTCCATTTCCTAGAAAATCATTTGTTGAGGATCTCCAAAACTAGGGTTTTTCTCAATGAGGCACAATGCAATTTCTGAACAAGAGGTCGATTTTGAATAACCTTGCTTCAGGCGAATGTGGGTACTGTGGTCATGTGGGAATTTTCCAAACATATTTGTGAGAGATTATGTAACTCTGTTATGTTTCTTGGTTTGGATTTTATTCCCTTGGACCAAATTTCCAACATGTCCCTAAATTGCTTGAGGAGGAAAGTTTCAACTCACAATAAAACTCTAATCACGCCTCAGATGGAAAAATTGTCGATTGCATTGGATGCAGGGCACCAAGTTTCAACTAGTGGGGCCCCTCTATTTTCATTCCATCGCTTAGATTTTTTTTTTTGGAGGATCACCATAACTAGGGTTTTGTTCAGTGAGGCACATTGCATGGAAAGGAAAGGAAATGCATGAAATGGAAAGGCAAGAATGGTATGGAAATTCAACGCCATGCATGACATGGAATGTAAATGAAAGGAAATGCATGACATGGAAAGGGAATACAAGGGATGGAAAGTCAAGTCAAGGAAATGAATGACATGGAAAGACAAGACATGGCATGGCATAGCAAGGAAAGGAAAGGAAAGGAAATACATGACATAGCATGGCATGGCAAGGCAAGGCACAACATGGAAAGGAAATACATGGAATGACATGACATGACATGGAAAGGAAAGGCAAGGAAAGTCAAGGAAAGGAAAGACAAGGAAACAAAAGGTAAGGAAACATAAGGAAATGCAATGTGGCGTAAGGAAATGCATGACATGTCATGACATGACATGCCAAGGAATGACATTAAAAGTCCTGGAAAGGAAAGGCATGGAAAGGAAAGGAAAGGCATGGAATGGCATGGAAATACAAGGAAATGAGATACAAGGAAATACAAGGAAAGGAAAGGAAACACAAGGCAATGCAAGGAATGTCATGGAATGGAAAGAAAAAGAAACGCATGGCATGGCAAGTAAAGGAAAGGGATGACATGAAAAGTAAACACATGGCATGGCATGGCGAGCCAAGGCATGGAATGGCATGTCATGGTGAGAAAAGGCATGGAATGGCATGGAATGGAAAGGAAAGGAATGAAAAGGTAGGGAAAGGAAATGCAAGGCAAGGTAAGGAAATCCAGGGAAAGGCAAGGCATGTAATGGAAAGGAAACACATGGAATGGAAAGGAAAGGAAAGGAAAAGTATCAAATTAAAATTCAAGCAAAGGAATAGGATGGAAAGGAAAGGCATGGCATGAAAATTCAAGGCAAGGAAAGGAATGGAATGACAAGGAAATTCATGGCATGGCATGGAAAGGAAAGGAAAGGAAAGGAAAGAAAAGGAAAGGAAATGCAAGTCCTGGCATGGCATGGAAAGGAAAGGAAATGTAATGAAATGAAACATAAGGCAATGGAAGGCATGACATGGAAAGTAAAGGCAAGGTATGGCATGTAAAAGATGTTGATTAAGGTTGGTTGTCATTGATGTCAACCCTTGAAGAAAGCCCCGTAGAAAAAAGGTTTGGTAATGGACCCAAGATTGATTGATGTAAATATGACTCATTATTGTCTTGTCATGGTTGATAATAAGTATAAATGGATGAACTCCAAAGTGGTCCCCTTATGGTGAAAGTCCTCACGGGAAGACTCTTTGCGGATTGAATTATCCTAGAAGTATGGTTAGAGAACCCATGATTATTTGTGGAATAATGAGATGAATGCTAGTGATTTTTTAGTGAAACTATTCTATATGGATATTGTTTGTCATTCCATTTCTAGTGGTATGTGGAACATCACATAACTCCTCACTGTTAGAGAGTTATGGCCATGAGAAGTTGGAGAACGCAGGTTTGGGTAATGGACCCAGGTTTGTTTGATGGATAATGGTATGTGTTTTGATATATTTTTAGGTAATAATATTCTATATGGATAGTACATGTCATTACATTTCTAGTGGTATGTGGAACTTCACATCACTCCTCACGGTTTGAGAATTATGGCCTTACAAAGTTGGAGGACCCTCATATGT
>CBVK0100422162.1:0-10592 GCA_900067695.1 Picea abies
AGAGTTTACTCTCCAATCCTATTCCAAGGCCCTAAGCCTATCTAATGTTGGCTCACTAAAAACAAAAATGTCTAATTGATTTTAGATTACATAGTTTCTTTTTATGGTTGTTACTTAACTTAGAGGGAAGTGGATGAAACTTTTGGTGATGTTATGACTCTTGACCCAACCAAGCAATGCTAAGATGCCAATGCAAATTTTTTCAATTCAATGAAATATAGCTATGGGAAGGAAAGATAATTTTTTCTTTTCTTTGAAACTTTTGAAAATGAATCCTCACACACACCAATAAACCAACAAATAATTCAGATCTAAAACCCTTTTTTTTCAAGAATTACAACCAAAAAATGAACAACGCATTATTTTCACTAATGCTTCAAAAGCAATCAAACATGCAAAAATTTTGTTATTTTTATATCTTTCCAAATGAAATGCAAATTTCTCTTAATTTAATGAAGAACGAAAATGCATAAGGAAAACCAGCAAAACAACAATAAAAGGGGGTGTAGGAAATTGAAAGTGAGTCCAAATCATCCCACCCCAATATATCTACCAAGATCACACCCAAAAATCACCTAGGAGGATAGATTTAGTAATGAAGAACAGTTACAAAAGGACCAACCAATGAAAGAAGTATCAAACACTACCAGATATGTTCATATTTGTTGGGTTCACTTCCTAACTTCACTGGATCTCTTAGATAGAAAATGAACATATCCAATAAATGAAAACAAACCACCCAAATACACTCCAAACACAACTTGAAGGAAAATCATGTGAAAAAATGACTCAAGCATAGGTAAGATCAATAACACAACAGACCAATCAAAGACTTTATGGACCAAAGGAACTAATCTAATCTCAAGGGTCTGGGTATCTCTAAAATTATGCAATTTACAGAGATCGTTGTGGGATTCAGGCTTAACAACGAGTGATGTTCATCACGTGATAGTTATACTGCAACCCGCGATGATGTAGAAAATTTTCCTTTTTAAGAGAAGGATGGATTTGTTCCAGATTTGTCTCAGATCTATTAGATCTAATAGATCTACACTCTGTAGGAGTCTATGGAATACAACAAATAAAAATCACAAACAAGTAGAGAATGGATTCATAAAGGAACCAAAACTAGAGAAGCTTATTCCCTAGTATGGTCGTCAGTTCTGTTATGGGACAAAATATCATAGGGATCTCACAGAGTAAAAGGAAATATATCCCTAGGATATTCCTATTGATCCTATATAGAAAATTTATATTTCAATGGTTTCCTAGATCTAATACAAGCAATATGTATTACACCAATAGATGATATATTACCATGCATTGTCTTTGAAGGATATTATTGTGTATCATGGTTATTGTAGCTCCTGAAATAGAGCTCCAACTCATGTAACCTTATTATGCACACTAGAAACAAAAAATACCAATATACTACTTCTCTTAGTGTTAGAAATAACTAAACTATTTAGATCTAACCTGATCTACCAATCATAAGATCAGATCCAAGCATTTTCACAATGAAATAAAAGTCATTTGGGGGAAAACCATTGACCTGTAGATTAAAACCAATAAATTACATCAAGCTCATACCTTTGGTTGTAGATGTAATTTCTCCTTTGGCTCCTTACTCCTTACTTCTCCTCAACTTCTTGATCAGGCTAGGCACTCTGAATTTTGGCTATTATGAATGAAAAATTTCCTCTGCAAATGGATAGCATAACACTACTCTTGATCTCCCCCCCCCTCTTTCTCAAGACTTTCCTTTGTTATATAGATCCTTGGAAGAGGCTTGGGAGAGTTTCTAGATCTTCTAGATACCACTAGAGACTTGAATGTTGTGAGTTCCTAGGATCATGCCACAAAGATACAACTCATCCCTTGCCTATCTCTTTGTAACTCCATGAATCTAGAAGATTTGACATCTCATCACTTTTTCAACTATAGCCAAGGTTTGACAGATTATCGCATGTTGTCTCCTATTATACCCACAATGACCTCCAAAAAGGTACTAAATCTCAATAAAAACATATATTTTGGCTTTCATCTTCTTGTGAAATCCCTTATGATCTATAGGGTGGAAATTAATTCTATAACTCTACTATGTCCATTAATAATGAGATGTTCGAGTATGCATCTAGATTTACTTGGAGATCTTTAATTAGACCACATACTTTAATTTCTCTAGACTCCATTGCACAAACATTCCTATATGGCTTAGTGGTCTTCAATCCTAGTTGATTCATAACTTTTAGTGACATGACACTAGTTGATGCTCCTAATTCTAGAATGTTGTTACAAAGGACTAAATCATTCACTATCAAGGAAATGAATAAAGGGTGATGACTACCATTTTTTTCCCTTCTTAGGTCATCACTTGTAAGACTACTTGGAAATTTTCATTGGTATCAATGAATTGATTTGGTTCAATATTATTTTAGGTTCCAAGCAGTTTTTTCAAATTTATGTTTATTGAAGGAACCTTAGATAATTTAATCAAAGGGACAGGAACTTTAACATTACTAGCCCAACTTGTTTTATCAATATTTATATCGGTCACAAAACTTGTTAAGGGTTCTCCTTTTGATACTTCTTTAATTGACTCAATGGGTTTCTTATTCTTTAGGAACCTTACAGGACCTTGTATTTCCACTTGAGGGATGTCATTTTTTCTTCATTGATAAGTGATTCATTTATCTCTCCCTTCCCACATTCTTTGGATTTCCTTTTGAAAAGGATTTTCACCAAACATCCTAGTAACTCTATCAAAATTTGTATGCCTATGTTTAATTTGTTTCATATTCTCTTGAGACAAAGGGTAAGATTTCCTCCATTCAAATAGATTTTTACATGTCTCCAGGCAGTTTTTGTTATAAATATTATTTGCTTCATCACTACTTAACTATATGCACCTAGCAAAAGTTGCTTCTTCATGAAAATATTGGAAATTGTGAAAAAATGGATGAGACTCATTATCAACTACATTGGTTGGTTCTAATGGAAGAGGAGGTCTTTGATTTTGAGGAGGGCTCCAATTTATTTCCCATATTCATTTCTTAGGGGATACCTATTATGTTAATGAGCTCTTTCCACTTGAACTAACATGTTCTACAATGCATTACTTTGTTGAGTGAAATTGGTTTCCATTCATTTCATTGCATCCATTATAGCATATAAAGGGTTAGGTTTTAGATGAGTGGTGTTCGTAGTTCTTGGTTTAGGTTCCACCCTAGATGATTTGATTGTAGTTGGGGATAGGAAATCATGATTCCTTGAGAAAACCCAATTGGCATATAAACTCTTGTCCTTATCTGGGGCATATTTTAGATCTTTTAGTTTAGATTGATTTCGAAAGAAGATAAATTGGCCTTGATAAGAATTTAGATACTATAATAATATAGTGTTTGTAGTTGGTTGAATATCATGAGAAATGTCGTGAACTAACTTATCAAATATTGAATTAAATTCATCCACAGATTCATTTTCATTCCACTTTATCGTAGGAAGTGCTTCTTTAAATGCACATTTACATAAGCACTTCCATAAATGTGCATTTACAGAAGTGCTTCCATAAATGCGCATATATAGAAGCGCTTTTGTTTATGTGGGAAGTGTTTTGCTTCTGTAAATGAAAAATTATAGAATTTCTTCTGTAAATGCACATATACGAAAGTGTTTATGTAAATGCGCATTTATGAAAGCGCTTTTTTAAATGCACATTTATAGAAACACTCTATGTATGTGAATTTATGGAAGCACTTCTGTATATAAGCATTTACAAAATCGATTCCATAAATTTGCATATACGAAAGTGCTTCTGTAAATGCACATATATGGAAGATCCTCTGTAAATGTGCATATACATAAGTGATTTGGTAAATTTCCATTTACAGAAGTGATTCCTTATATGCGCATTTAGGAAAGCACTTTCTTATATGCACATTTATGGAATCACTTCTGTAAATGCGCATATATTGAATCTCTTCCGTAAATGCGTAGATACAAAGCGCTTCTATAAATGGACATTTACAAAAGCATATAAATGCGCATTTACGAAAGGGATTTTTTATATGCATGTTTATTCTCTTTTGTATATGTGCATTTACATAAGCGCTTGTGTATATGTGCATATATGGAAGTGCTTCCATAAATTCACATTTATGGAAGCACTTCCATAAATGCACATATATAGAAGCACTTATGTTTATGTGCATTTATGGAAGTGCTTTGCATCTGCAAATGAAAAATTATAGAAGTTATTTTGTAAATGCACATATACTAAAGTGTTTCCGTAAATGAGCATTTACAAAAGCGCTTTTGTAAATAAGAATTTATAGAAACACTCTATATATGTGCATTTATGGAAGCACTTTTGTATATAATATTTACAGAATCAATTCCATAAATTTTCATATACGAAAGTGCTTCTGTAAATGCACATATATAGAATATATTTTGTAAATGCGTAAATACAAAGCGCTTCTATAAATGAGCATTTACAAAAACGTGTAAATTTGCATTTACAAAAGCATGTAAATGCACATTTATGAAAGGGATTTTGTATATGCATGTTTATTCTCTTTTGTATATGTGCATTTACATAAGCGCTTATGTATATGTGCATATATGGAATCACTTCCATAAATTCGCATTTACGGAAGCGCTTTTGTATATGCACATTTACAAAAGACCTTCTATAAATGTGCATTTGTGTAAGCAAAGCACTTTTGTAAATGTGTATATACAGAAGCTCTTCTGTATATGCACATTTATGGAAGAGATCCCATAAATGTGAATTTATGGAATCTCTTCCTTAAATGTGCATTTACGAGAGCACAGATGTACATTTAAGGAAGTGCTTCTATAAATTCGCACTTGCAGAAGTGAAACACTTTCAAAAATGTGCATATATGGAAGCGTTTTCGTAGATGTGCTTTTGTATGTGCGCTTTTGTAAATGTGCATTTACTTAAGCTTCCATAAATATGCATATGAAAGTTCTTTCATATATATATATATATATAACATGTCAGTATATATATCGTCATATATATCAACCAGTAAATATGTCGGTATATATAGAAGTATATATACATACCAATACATATACCAATATATATGTTGGTATATATGTCGGTTGGTATATATACTGACATATATACTAGTTGGCATATATATTGGTATATGTATCGGCATATATTTTGATGTATGTGTCATTGCTATATACTGACAGACATATATATTAGCATATATACTGGTATATATGACAATACATATATCAACTAACATATATACTATAATATGTATCGGTATATATAATGGTCGATATATATACTGACATAGTATATGTCGGTATATATATCAGTATACATATTGATATATTATATTGGTATATAATATATTTTGGTTAGTATATATACTAGTATATATAATGACATATATACTAGTCAGTATATATAACAACATATATACTAGTCAGTATATATAACAACATATATACTAGTCGATATATATACTGACATATATAACAATATATATACCAACATATATATTGGTCAGTATATATATTGGTATATATACCGACATATATATTGGTCAGTATATATACTGGTATATACTGACATATATATTGGTCGGTATATATACTAGTATATACCAACATATATACTAGTTGGTATATATATTGGTATATACATATATACCAGCATATATATCAGTATATATATCGATATATTATATTAGTATGTGTGACTAGTATGTATGTTTATTTCCATGTTAAACCTCGATCTATATATGATATAGTTGATCCAAAGCATTATGTCATCTTCCTACCATATACAAAAGTGATTTTGTAAATTCCCATTTATGAAAGATCTTCCATATATGCACATTTATGGAAGAGATTTTATATATTCACATTTACGGAAGCACTTCCATATAAGAACATTTACATAATCACTTTTGTAAATGCACATATATGGAAGCTCTTCCATAAATGTGTGTAGAAGAAAGTGCTTTCATAAATGTGCATATACGAAATCACTTTCGTGAATGTGCATTTATGGAAGCACTTATATATATGCACATTCACAGAAGAGCTTCCGTATATGAAAATTTACATAAGTTCTTCTGTAAATATGCATATACGAAAGCGCTTCTGTAAATGTGCATATACAGAATCACTTCCGTAAATGCGCATTTACAAAAATTCTTTTGTATATGCATATTTATGGAAGAGCTTCCTTATATGGACATTTATGGAAGCACTTATGTATATGCACATTTATGGAAAAGCTTATGTATATTCACTTTTACGAAAGCACTTTTGTATATGCGCATTTATGTAATTGACTCTATAAATGAACGTATACAAAAGCGCTTCTGTAAATGTGCATATACAGTAGCACTTTTGTAAATGCACATTTATGAAAACACTATGGTATATACACATTTACGGAAGCTTATGTAAATGTGAATATATATAAGCACTTATGTAAATGCGTTTATAGGGAAGTGATTTTGTAAATGCGCATTTACGGAAGCACTTTCATAAATGTGCATTTATGGAAGCACTTCTATAAATGTGCATTTGCAGAAGAAAATCACTTCTATAAATGCATATATATGGAAGCACATCTATATATACGCTTCTATAAATTCACATTTACATAAGCACTTCCTTAAATGCACATTTATGGGATAATTTTCGTAAATGCACATTTAAGGAATCTCTTTCATATATGTGCATTTAGAGAAGCACTTTTGTAAATGCGCATTTAGAGAAGATAAACACTTACAGAAATGGGCATATACGGAAGCAATTTTTTTTTTCAAACCATATAAGTCATAACTTATAAAACCATTTGGCAATCAAATAATATTTGTAAATTGTTTTTATCATTTATCTTAGGCAATAACCAATTGATTTATTGTTACTACTTTTAAAATTTGTCTACAACACTATTCCATTAGTGTCACATGTGCATCATTGACAATAATTACCAAAACAAATCTCATAGTAGAATATTTAGAGAAAAAAAAACTTTTATATCAATTAGAGGGAACTAACAACAAAAATAAATGGCAATGGAAAATATATTTAGAAATACATGAAAAACATTCTACAAACTAATACACAACATGATATGTCAACTACGGGTTGAAAGAAGTGAAAAAAATAATAGAAGTAAATTATTAGAAACATTTTCTCTTCCTACATAAATTTAAATGAATTCAATTCAAAATTCATGGTTTTCCCAAGAATAGTTGGTGTTAACTAATTATCCATATGTAGCGAATATTCCCAAAAATTTATGATGCATAATCATTGATTTAGCAAAAATATTAAGAAAAACTATTATATGTTCAAGGAAAATGTTTATATTTAGGAAAAAAATATAAATGTATGCATAACTATAATCATAAATTAGGCTACAACTTTTTTATTTTTAAATAAAATGTGAAAAAAATTAGCCTAAATTTCTTCAAAAAAAATTAAATTTAGCTAAATTGGCAAAATTTTGCATAAAAAAAAAACATTGTACGGAAGTAGTTATGTAAATGTGCATTTACAAAAGCTCTTATATATATGTTCATCTAAATATTCACTTTCGAATATGTGCATTTACGGAAGTGCTTCTATAAATGCACATTTGCAAAAGCAAAGCACTTCCATAAATGTGCATATACGAAAGTGATTATGTTAATGCGCATTAATGGAAGTGCTTACGTAAATGCGTAATTATGGAAGCGCTTCCATAAATGTGCATTTAAAAAACATGTTCGTAAATACGCATACAAATAATCACTTCCTTAAATGTGCAGTTACAGAAGTGCTTCTATAAATATGCATATACAAAAGCACTTAATTTGTATATGCGCTTCCGTAAATGTGCATTTACATAAGCACTTCCATAAATGTTCATATATGGAAGTGATTTGATTTATAGAAGAAATTATGTAAATGAAAATTTATAGAAGTACTTTCATAAATGCACATATAAGGAAGTGTTTTTGTAAATATGCATTTACAGAAGTTCTTTCGTATATGCGCATTTACGGAAGCACTTCCATAAATGTGAATTTATGGAAGAGCATATATGGAAGTGTTTAGTATATGTGTATTTACGAAAGCACTTATGTAAATGTGGATTTGCGGAAGAGTGTGTACAGAAGAAATTCTATATATGTGTATTTATAGAAATACTTCCATAAATGCGCATTTTGAAGAAGCATTTTTGTAATTGCACATTTGTGGAAGTGCTTTTGTAAATGAGCATTTACAAAATCACTTCCGTATATGCACATTTCTAGAAGCAATCACTTCCACAAATGTTCATTTATAGAAGCACTTTTGTAAATGTGCATATATGAAAGTGCTTCCTTAAATGTTCATTTACAGAAGTGCTCTCGTAAATTCACATTTAAGGAATCCCTTACATAAATGCACATTTATGAAATCATTTCTATGAATGTGCATCCATAAATGCACATTTATGGAAGTGTTTCACTTCTGCAAATGTGCATTTATAGAATTTATTATGTAAATGTGCATATACCAAAGCACTACCATAAATGCGCATTTAGGAAAGCACTTCCATATATGTGTATTTTGGGAAGAGATTTCTTCTATTCACATTTACAGAAGCACTTTCATATTTGTTCATTTGTGAAATTGATTTTTTAAATGCACGTATACAAAAGTGCTTCTATAAATGTGCATATACAGTAGCACTTTCATAAATGCACATCTACGAAAGCATTACTATATATGCACATTTACAGAAGCACTTACGTAAATGTGCATATACAAAAGCACTTACGTAAATGCACATATAGGGGAGTGATTCTATAAATGTGAATTTACGAAAGCACTTTTGTATATGTGCATTTACAGAAGCACTTCTATAAATGTGTATTTGTGGAAGCAAAGCACTTCTGTAAATGTGTATATACAGAAGCACTTCTATAAATGCACATTTATGGAAGCTCTTTTGTAAATGCACATTTATGGAAGCGCTTATGTAAATGTGCATTTATGAAAGCGCTTCATTAAATGCCCATTTATAGGAGCACTTCCATAATTGCACATTTACTGAAGCACTTTTGTATATGCGCATTTACAGAAGCACTTCTACAAATGTGCATTTGTGGAAGTGAAGCGCTTCCAAAAATGTGCATATACGAAAGTGGATCTGTAAATGTGCATTTATGGAAGCACTTTCATAAATGCACATTTAAGGAAGCATTTTTGTATATGCACATTTACGGAAGCACTTCTATAAATGCACATTTACATAGGCAAAGCGCTTCCAGAAATGTGCATATATGGAAGCGCTTCCGTAAATGCGTAATTACGGAAGCACTTCCATAAATGCATAATTATGGAAGCACTTCCATAAATTTTCATTACAAATCACTTTTATAAATACGCATACATGGAAGTGCTTCCTTAAAAGTGAATTTACGAAAGTGCTTCTATAAATATGCATATATGGAAGTGCTTTCATATATGCACTTATGTAAATGTGCATTTATGTAAGCGCTTTTGTAAATGTGCATATATGGAAGTGCTTCCGTAAATTTTCATTTATTGAAGCACTTTCTTATATGCGCATTTAATGTATCACTTTCGTATATGTGCATTTACTGAAGTGATTATGTATATGCGCATATATGGAAGTGCTTATGTAAATGTGCATTTACAGAAGCACTTTTGTGTATGCGCATTTATGGAAGTGCTTATGTACATGCGCATATATGGAAGTGATTCCGTAAATGTGCATTTACGAAAGCACTTCTATATATGCGCATTTACGGAAGTACTTCTGTAAATGTGAATTTGCAAAAGAGAATATACATAAGTGTTTCGTATTTGAATATTTATGGAAGTGCTTTTGTACATGCACATTTGCAGAAATGCATATACAATAGTTCTTTTATATATGTGTATTTACCGAAGCACTTTTGTAAATGGGCATTTTGCGGAAGCACTTCCGTAATTGCGCATTTATGCAAGTGCTTCCATAATTGCGCATTTATAGAAGCGCTTCCATAAATGAGCATTTACGGAAGCACTTCCGTATATGTGAATTTCTAGAAGCACTTTGTTTCCACAAATACACATTTATAGAACCACTTTCATAAATAACATAGTTATCAACTTAACGAGAACTGTCCAGAGTTCTCATTTTTTGGGTGGTCCAATTTTTTACCTCGTTTTTAAAAATGGTGCTATCGGTAGCACTCCCTCTCCATTTTTAGGTGATTTTTGATATTTTAAATTTTTCGATCCACAATGCTTCCACATTATTTTTTTAAATGCTTATTTTTCATCTATTTTCAATTTTTTTAAATATTTTTTTTTCAACGATGTTTTCAGTGATTTTTTCATGCTTCTTTCAATCTTAAAAATGTTTTTTACCATTTGATTTTTTGAAGTTACGATTTTTTATATAATTTTGTCTCCTTAATTAATTTATTGTTCCATGTTTTTTAAATATAGTGAAAACATCATTTTTAACACATTGTTTACCTTTACTTCAATAAAAAAAAAATGTAGTTAAATAACACTATTTTTTAATATTTAGCAAAAAA